>WITN01000107.1:0-173114 GCA_015025155.1 Lactarius quietus
ACGCTACAATCTGGGGTTCTACTGTGAGTTATCAGGTTACTCACGAGCTGGCGGACTCTGCACGCCTCATCATAGGCAAGGTAACTGTCGTCTTCTGCCGTTACGAGTGCATGTACGGCCTCTTCTTCTTCGATGTCTTTTTGATCACGTGCCTCCCAGGTATGCGCCTCTGGGTAATCTTGGCAGTTCTTCCAATGTTCATGAAGGCATTTGTGCTTTTTGCGGCTTGAAGCAGGGTCTGAGCGTAACAAACATGAAGAGATGGCAGAGGCCCTTGCCTGCCATTTCTTCGCAGAAGAATGTGACCCTATCCCGCTCACCTTCCCAGACGACCCACCAACCCATGCAGAGAGGGACTTCCACACGCTCACCCCAGAAGAAGTCCATGACCTTCTGTGCAAAACTGCCAACAAGACGGCACCAGGGTCGTCGGGCTTTGGATAGCAAATACTCAAATGGGCTTGGCCCACTATCAGGGAGACGCTGACATTCTTATTTGATGCCTGCCTGACCCTGGCCCACCACCCCACACGTTGGAAGGAGGCAGTAGTCGTGGTCATCCCCAAACCAGACAAACCAGACTACACCCTTCCAAAGGCACACAGGCCTATCTCCTTACTGGAATGCATGAGTAAACTCCTCGAGAAGGTCGTGGCCAACCGACTCCAACACAACATTACCGCCCTCGACCTAGTCCCCACCAACCAGTTTGGAGGAAGACAGCACTCCTCATGCATAGACGCGGGTCTGACGCTGCTGCACGACATTCAGACTGCGCACGCAGCAGGCCTCAAATGCGTGATCCTTCTCTTCGACATACAAGGCTTCTTCGACCACGTAAATCATGGCTGTCTAGTCAGCCTGGTACATCACCTGGGGTTTAGCTCAAGGGTCACAGGGTGGCTCTCTGAGTTCCTAAAGGACCATAAGGTGCGCCTCAGTTTTAACAACATTCTAAGCAAAACAAGGGGTCAACCGGTGGGCGTACCACAAGGTTCGCCCATCTCCCCAGTCCTATCAATCTTATACACGTCCCCCCTCCTCCACCTTATGAAAGAGTGGAGCAACTCATCGCTTGGTATGTATGTCGATGACGGGGTCATCTTCGCATGCGCGAACGAATGGGAAGAGGTAACGGCGCTACTACAGACAAGATACAAGACGTGCATGGAGTGGCTCCGGAAGGCGGGGCTAGCCATTGAACCAGACAAGACAGAGCTAATGCTCTTCCAAAAACCCTACGCTCGCAACCCTGCTCCCAGACCGTCTCAACTTTCTCTCCCAAATCCCAGCGGTAACACTTCTTATATCGTGCGGCCGGTGGAAATACTCCGATACCTCAGCTTCTTCTTCCACTGGCGCCTCAACTGGGAGCCGCACGTTAGAATCATGGCCAACCAGGCACAAGCTTCCCTCAAGGCGCTCCAAGTACTCGGCAACTCCGTGCATGGCCTACACATGGCCAACTGGCAGCTAGCCTTCAACGCAATATGCCTCCCCGTCCTCAGCCATGGATGCCAACTGTGGTACAAGGACGGAGCGAAGGGACAGAAGAAGCTCATCGACCTCCTCCAGAAGGTCCAGAACGAAGGGGTCAAATGGGTGGCAGGAGCCTTCCACACGGCACCCCGAGAAGCACTTCTTCAAATTACTCGCATGCTCCCCATGCGACACTTCATAGAGAAACTCACTCACACCTCCGCCCTGCGCCTTTACAGATTACCAAGGGGCTTTCAACTCCTGAGGCGCCTCGGCCCAAAGTGGTATGCTCCAAGGCTAGGGGATTTGCCCCTACCAACCCCACAGAAACCCCGCGGTCTCAGCAAGAAACATCGCCCCCCAACCTGCCTGGAAGCCCTCGCAGCGAGAGTGCCACCAGATGGACCTCGCGTCGATGTCACCGCGCTCCCCCCGTGGGAGGTCCCCATCTGGAAGGCCCACCTCCAAGTCTGGGGTGTCACGTTGCGCAGCGCCCGGCAAGAATGGACACAGGACCTCCACAGGTCGCTGGAAGGTCTCAATATAGTGGCAGTCCACGTAATCGCTGCGCTCACCAACAAAGGCAGAGATGATGGCAAAGTGGTAGGCGCAGCAGCGGCTACCATGATTCAGGGAATACGCTGGGGGTCTCAGCCGGAATGGAGCTGGACTCAAGGTGAGTCGGCAAAACAATTCGACGTTGACTGTTTTGGCCTGGCCAAAACGGTGGAAGCACTAACCCAGCGTTTCACATTCGAAACAGCACCAGAAGTAACTTACATTTTCAGCCCCAGCTCGTCAGCCTTACAGGCTGTAACTAACCCGCGGTCAAAATCAGCCCAACAAGCTGCGTCACTTTTCCATTTCTCGCTCACCTCCTTCACCACGGCTCACCCCAAGTCACGCATTATCTTAGTGTGGACCCCCCTGGACTACACCCTGGAGAGGCAAACCATGGCGTGGGCACTGGCGAAGGCAGCGTGTCGCCTGACCCCCCCGGAAGGGTTGAACCAAATCCAGTCGGCGGCTTACCAGAAGGACAGGGCACGCATTAAAGCCTTCGAGGCCTGGGCGCGGGACTGGCACAAAGACCACACCGAACGCGAGTCAGGCAATAAGCCCCAAAGCTTCGCGTACAGCCACGCCCTCACATGCCCCCCGGATGGGAACAATCACCCCCTCTGGCAGGCAGCCATGGACCGCAAAAAAGATGACAAGGGGAGAAAGAGATACACTTATTCCCGACGCACGACATCCACAGCAATCCAAGTGGCAGTGGACCACGCTTTCACCGGAACGTATGTCACACGTTTCCGCCCTAGCGATCCACCCGAAGCCCGTGCATGCCCTTGCGGCTTTGCCATACGAACCCCCCAACATATCACGCACACGTGCTATCGCTATACCTGGGAACGAGCGGCCTCGAAAATCAATTTTTTCGGCCGGCTCGTCCCTTTCCGCAAGATCATGGGTCCCAACAAGAAGAACGCAATGCGTTTGCTAACATTCATACAGGAAAGCGGCGCCTTCACGTGCCCCGAAGCCCGCACTCGGAGAGCAGATCGTGAGCCGGACTGAGATACACATGGAGAGATTAACGCGGAGAGAGTAACACGGAAATTCGAAGGCGAACTCCCCCACCCCCCTCCACACATACGAAACTCTTGGCATCTGACGCCCCGACAAAACCCCTGCGCAATTGCGAAACTCGGGACCAATAGGTCACCCAAATAGTCGATGTCTCACCCCACTACTGGTACTTAGTGAGGGCACCTTAGCATACAAATTGTCATTGTAGCTGGACTGCGACCGGTCTGGGCCTAGGGCCTGCACCCCGGAATACAAATGGTTCAAAAAAAAAAAAAAAACCCTTCAATCGCTGCGCCGTTGAGATGCGGCGCGACTCGGAGCGCTACATCATGCATATTTCATTCTCAAACGCCGAAAGCCAGCTTCACTTCTCGTCTCTTTGGACTCTTATCCCCTTTTCCCATCTTCTTCAGGAACATGGGTGGCATACTTTCGGTCTTCAAACAGTCCTTCCCTCCAAAGCCCACCTGGGGTGTTAATAACATACCAGACCTTACTGGAAAAGTCATCATCATCACAGGTGCGTTATCAAGTAATAATTGGTCGTGTGCCTAACGTGGGGTAGGTGGTAACACTGGAGTCGGAAAGGAAACTGTAAAGGTGCGTTAGATCCTCCCATTTACCCTACACCCAGATGCTTATGGAACCTTAGCAACTCTTGACGCATAACGCGAAGGTTTACCTCGCTGCGCGCAGCGCTCAAAAAGCAAACGAGGCGATCGCGGAGCTGAAGAACGAGACGGGCAAGGAGGCCATTTTCCTACAGCTCGACCTCTCGGACCTTCTTTCAGTCCGTAAGGCGGCGCGCTAGTTTCTCTCGTATGTTTCTATTTGTTCTTGTTCATCGGGCTCACAGAGCATAGGAAAGAGAATTATCTGCACGTCCTTATCAACAATGCTTAAGTTTCGGGTTGTTGTTGGACGGTCGGCGGCTGAGCGGCGCTGATTGATCCCAGTGGAGTAATGGTATCGCCAAAAGAGCAAGTCACTGCGCAGAGGTATGATTTGCAGTTCGGCACGAACGTCATCGGTAAGTTGATTGTCCTCTTCGGGTTAGTTGATTACTAGATTGGGTGCAGGTCCCTGGTTATTCACAACACTGCTGCTGCCTGCCTTGTTTTCAGTCCCCACGCCACCATAGTTGTCTTGATCATCAAAGTCGACATCTATATGCAGAGCACCCTGGCTTTGGAAAGCACGCTGCAAGCGCACGGCGTACGAATCACCGATACGGTGAATAACATATTCGATGCAGTGGTCGTGTACTTTGGCGGACTTGTAGCATCCCATCGGCCGCGCGTGGGACGTCATCGCGTCTCTGTCCCGTCGCGAAGCTCCAGCAAGAGCTAGACGTCAACACACCTCTTACTAAATTGTTCGTCACGTCGCTGGTTGTGCTGTGCTGAAAGGCGAGAAGAAACGGCGCTGACAATATCCCTGACGAGCTCATGTAGACTTGGTCTTGGTCGATACATGACTACAAGCTTGGTTCCTACGATACAGTACCACAGCTACGGAGATACCTACACTCCAATCTATTACAAGAGGGACAAACCGATTTGATACGCCATGTCCCGCTGCAAATACACTGGCACATCTTGCACATACACCAATGGACCATAAATCATCATGCGGTGCGGATCCGGATAGACCTTATTCGATGGCTCTGTTTGGCCGATACGCGATACGCGCACGATGACATAAATATCCGTGCCCACTTCCACCCGTTCCGAGAACCTCGCCGCCTGCATACCCATCATCAGCACACACGCACACACAAACCACTGGGACACCACGCACCGTGATCATCTGCCTATAGCTCATATGAAACGGCTCATCCTCCTCACCCCGCGTCGACTTCACCTCAATATGATACCTCGGCCACCGTCCCAACCAAGCCGCCGCCTTCTCAGGCCCAAACCAGACACGCGTGAGCTGTCCACGCGTATCATCATACGTGAAATCCGCATAAGACGGTCCGCGGAAGGGCGCGAAACCCGGTACACGGTCTCGCAGCTCGCTCGTCCAGTTGTTAGGCCCAAAATCATCCAACATTCGTACGAGCTTCTTGTACACCTGGTCGCACAAGTCCTATAATCAGTACTTCGTGGAGAGCTAAACCGCGCACACAAACGCACGTAATGCTCGCCCATGACGCCCACCAAATCCGTATCATCCGACGCCGTCGGCAGCCCATTAAAAGCCCCATATGGCGGCCATGCCGGGTTCCCGGCTAGACCCGGCATGATCATGCTCGCATTATTATTATTCCCATTAGCATTAAGGAACGCTTGTGCGAGCCTGCCCATATCGCGCGTGGCGCCGGCGGTGCCCATTGGTGTATTAAGCGGCGGTACTGCTGGCGAGAACGAGCGCTGCATGAACTGGGAGTGTTCTGATACGCTCTGCGTCGAGCGGTGTCGTGGCCTCCCAGCGTGTCCGTTTGTTGATGATTGGAAGGACGTCTGCGTGTTCGTGCGTCGGCGGGGCATTTTAGGACCGCTTGTGCCAAGCGGCGGGAATTGTCCCGTGTGTTGTACGGAGAACGCAGATAGGGATGGCGGGGTCGGAGGTGGTGGCGAGCACGGAGGTGGTGGTGGGCTCAGAGTAGTTGGCGGGCTCAGAGAAGTTGGCTGGCTCAGAGAAGTTGGCGGGCTCAGAGAAGTTGGCGGGCTCAGAGAAGGTGGCGGGATCAGAGAAGGTGGTGGGCTCAGAGGAGGTGGCGGAGCAACGGGACTCGGTGGTCGCTCAACTGCAACTGGCGCTGGTGGAACGACCGGTTCGTTGGGGTGTAGCATTGACTGTAACCAGGTGCCGTCTACGTCGTTATCTTCTGGGATCTCACGGAAACCGCAGAATTCGAATAGGCTGTGTACGTCAGTGGCGTTTTGTGCTATGCACATGAATAGCGTCATCATGTCGATGTCTAGTAGACGCGAAAGTTGTTGGCATATGTGTAGGTCGATCGACTTGCCGGGGATGTGGCTTGTGCGGCTGAAGTATACTGTGTATTTGTCGTCTGTCTCTTCAAAGGAGACGTCTTCGGGCGTCGGCTTATCCCATGTCTCTAGTGAGAGAGTGGCGGTGATCGATTCTACGCTGATGACTGCGATATTGCGAAGTTTGGGAAGCAGGTCCCTGGCGTGCTGCGGAAGGCTCGCCTTGTTGGTATGATACACGAGCCTGAATCACAAGTCAGCGTTTGTGCCCGCGGGTCCATCTACTACATACCTTGCGATATACTCAACCCTACTCGAATACAGGTCCGTAGCTTGAGGTTCGAGCACGTGCCTCCCCTGCGGCCTCGACTGTTTAGTTACGTGCGCCTCGAGGTACCGCATCTTGTCCCTAAAGATCGATGATTCAAGCAGCGGGCGAATACGCATGATAACCGATTCCGGAAACGCGAACATCGCCACGCGCTCGCGAAACACCTTCGCATACTTATCCTCTTTATCCGGCACGTAGAACTCGTCCGCTGTGCGCAGCGCGATGCCCTCCGAGGGGACTGACGCAGGAAAGATAGCGATATCTGCGAGGTCGTAGAACGACGGGGGTATCTGGGGCATGTTCTGCATGATCTTAGTGATATCCACAAGGATATCGGCGATGTGCTCTTGCACCTCTTGCGGGACCGGCCCGCGCTGATGCTGCTCTGCGATCGCACGCAGTTCCTCGACGAGCGCGGAGGGCGGAGCACTGGTGATGCCGAGCTTCTTGAAAAAGAAGCCGCTCAGGGTCGGATAGGTATGGCTAATGACCGCCCGTGTCGTCATAGACGGTGGGCCGTCCCAGCATACGTCCATTTTGCGCAGCCAGACACGCTCCTGTGACTGTCCATTGACGAGAACGAGTATAATCGGGTCATTCGTGAACGCCTCTCTGCCCTCGCAGCAATGAGCACTCGTCGCTCCCAGATAGACAGAACAATAACACGCACTTGATCAAATCCTCATCCTCATCAAATCGCGCATCGAGCTGCTTATAAATCTCCGCGACCGCCTCGCAGTCCTTCTTCCCCTCCCCCTGCATATGTATAAGCTTATTCAAAAAAAACTGCGCATTCAATCTCATCGCGACGCCAAGCAACTCCAAAAAGTTCCACCGACTATCTTCCGGATCCTCCACCGGCACGAACGGCAACTCGAGTCCCTGATCCGCGCGAGCGAGCGCCCCGCGGCGCAGGTACAGTCTATCAAGCCGGCGCCCTGCAATAGGCACCTCACCGAGCGCCCTAGCGCCCGCTTGCGTAAGTAATTTCGAGAGTCGGGGCCACCACGCGCACAGCGAAGCGAGCAATTCATGGCCTGCGAGCTCCGGTGCACGGTTAAGGAAGTCCGACGAAAGATGGCCTTTGAGCACGCGTGGGACGACGTTAAGACCGACGCAGTCCCGCAACCAAATTATCCATTCTGCGATTTCTTCGTTTTCGTCTTCGGCATCATCTGGATAGACGGAGAGGTAGTCGGGGTGGAGGAAGCGCGCTTCGAATGGGGAGAGGGCGTCGCGCAGTGCCAGTGCGCCGTCTTCTCCTTCCAGATCTAGATACAACTCTTCGCCACGGGCGCTCTTGCCGTGCTCGTCGACAAGTCGCAGCTGAGAAGCGAGTGGCATCTTCGATACGCGTCGGTGCTCGAAGAAGAAGCGCGCGTGGGCGACGCGGTCCACGACGGTACGTGGGTCTCCTGCCGAGAGGATCTTTTTCGCGATCTCAGTCGGGTTTGGCAGTATGACACCGAGACGGACGTAGAGTTGGTATCGCGCGGAAACCACTGGTATGTCCGGCGCGATAATTTGCAGACCGAGGCCGTCTGGGATGTTCACGTTTTCGGGCGAGAACATGAATTTGGATTCGAGAGAGGAGGCGACCCAATTACCGTTGCGGAGCGGGAGGATACGCAGGTTGGACACTTCGGGACGTACGCGGCTCACTAAAGCCGTACGTGGTAAAAGCAAGATGAAATTCGCTACTGACTCGTGCCACTCGGGACTCTGCGTACAGAACAGGCCCTCCTGATCCATTTTGGCGAGGCCCTCGAGGAAGTCGTCGTCCGTCATTTTACGCACGCCGAGGCGGCGAAGGATCAACAAGTCCCGATCACAAACGCTGTAATCTGACGACAGATAGAAGAAACCGCGGGGGAGGTATGCCTCCGGTATGAGTGGCCTACCAGCGTCGTCACGGAATGCATGGGGGAGGATGAGAAGTTGACAGGCGCGAACGTGTGTACCGTCCGATGAGCGTAGGATTGATCGATTTTGGAGGTCTAACATCAATTTATGCTCAACGTAACCGAAGAAGCTGTCGGGGATGGACTCGGGCAGGTAACGGAACCAGACATTCCGGAGCGTGGGGTAGTCCATGAAGCGCTCGACGGCGATGAGGAAAGCGTCGACAACGCTTCCCCGAAGAGCACGGTTCCATTCTCTATCTGCCAGGATGTCTTCCCTGCTAGCAGAGGTGATGAAGTCCGCCTGTACGATGAACTGCCCAAGGAGAACATTAAGTATGCGTCCACTCAGAGAACAGAAAAAGGGCGTACATTGAAACCGTAGCGTCGCAAGGGCAAGAACGCATGCACGTCTTGCTGCTCAATCACAGGCTCCCCCGTCTCAGTAAACGGAAACGCTAACATTATCTCGCTCTGCTCGACACCTTTCCTCCCAGGCTCCTGTGCGGGCGTCTTCGCGAGGTGCCTCACCAACACGTACTTCTCTACCTTGAGCACGCCATCATCTATACGCTTCAACGACACAAGGTCCTCTCCCGGCCCATCCTCGCGATGAATCTGCAGCGCGCCATGGCGAGCAGCACCCGAGACAGTGACGTTAATAGAACGAAGCTGGCGCAGGAAGAGGAGGAGCGTCGGACGGATGTCTCTAAGTTGGGCGCTAAGGTCAGTCCCTTTCTCGGGTGGCGCAAGGCGCAAGTGAAACGTGGTCCAACCGCGTTTGGGAGGATAAGGGGACCCCCAAACAGGCGTGATCATGCCCAGCTGTGCTGTGCGGTCGAAGTGGAAGGTGTAGGGGCCGGAGGAGATGTGGACCTCGTTGGCAACGGTGAAGACAGACTTGAAACCGATGCCCTTCTCGCCTACATCCGCGGTTAAACGAGAGAGAAGGAGAATGAGCACTGCACGCACCGATAAACCCGCGTGTAGAATTTTCAGGTGTCTTGGTGCTATCGCCAATATCGCATATCGCCTTGACATTGTCGGAAGAAAAGCCGAGTTCGTTGCACTCGAACACGACGAGGCTATCCTCGATCCGGAGGTTCAAAGAAGGGATGACGCCATCTGCATATGTGTTGTCGTCTGCATTTTGTATAAACTCAAGCAAAAAGTGTGTTTTTTTATTGTACAGGTCGCTCGAAAGACTGTAGAGAGGGATGGGTGGGGAGGAAAAGGCACGGGGGTTGGTGGGAAAAGGCTTACCGCTCTAAAGCGCGCTCGAGTTTGTCGCGGAGAGCGCTGACAACTGGGGAAGGCGCTGAATGGCCGTTGCCAAAGCCATGTTGTTCGCGAATGATGCGGATGAGTCTCGAGGCGTCGCTGTCGGAAACGGTCATGATGGTAGAGAACTGAGAACGTGGCAAGCAACATGTTCGGTGGGACGGTCGTGAAGCTAGTAACTTACGACGGAGTTTAAATTCCAATAGCGTTCGTAGCGAGGTTTCACCTGTCCTAAAGTAGGAGAGGTACTGTAGGATGGGCGCTTGCGAAGGGCTAGACCCTCGTCAACTCTCATAAGATGCCTGTTGATCTCGAGAAACTGCTGGGGTTTGACGATAGCCTCTCCAAGCGCGGACGCAGAGGTAATCGTGTCCCACTCAGCTGTGCGCGCGACAAGCCCACCAAGGAACCTTCCCACATCGAGTGCGGCATTCGGGCGGATATTGTAGTGAGTCGCGCATGGCGCTCATCCAGAGTGTCCTCCGCCAGGGTCAGAGCACGGTCCAATGCCCGAAGCCAGGTAGATATGTCTTCAACCGCACGCTTCTCCGCGTTCCACGGGCCCAACTGTAGACGTGCAGCGTCCCTCTGCTCTTCCAGCACGTTGAGGTTCTACTGCGTCATTTACCTCTCTTGCTCAGCGGCCCTGATGGGCTGGTCGTGCCCGTCCAAGCTGTGTACGCCGGAGAACCGAACCTGGTTCAACTGGGCGGAATGACCTGCTGGAGATCAGTGATTGTCGACACTGTTATGAATAAAATTGCCGACGGTGGTTACTTTTTTTTTTAGCTGAGCTACAGATAGATTGAGTTAGATTGGACACGCACCTCTTCCACCACTCAACCGGGTGTGCCATTGGTTGTCTTCTGTCCTGCCTTCCGCGTATCACCACAACCTCGCGCCCCAATTACGAGTCAGGTTGTTATGAGGGCTACTGGTACCCAGAGAGAAGATATTTTCTTTTTGAATCATGCCCTGGAGAAGCGTCGGAGACGGGTGTTATAGGACCCCACTGATGAGCTTGTTCTGACGAGAGAGGTTGAAAGATGCAGAAGTCTCAGGCTTTCCCCCACGCCATTGACTGCCGCGTGAATGCATCCAACCGAGATTCGGGTACCACCAGGGCTCACCACAGCAGATTTGAACGGATATGTGAGCTATACAACTGTCGCAAAAAACTAGCTGTAGTTGCATCTCGTTCTGTATTGAAAACATAAAAAACATACGGATTGCTTTGATTGCTATCCGCCATACGCTTCAGCTCACTGTCTAGCTCAGCCGGAGATGTGATGAATATTCCCGTAAGATGCGTGTTGATCTCGAGTAACTGCCAGAACTTAACGATAGCTTCGGCAAGCACGGATGCAGGTGTCCCACTCATCGATGCGTGCGACAAGCCCGCACGTGCGGCGTCCCGCGTCCCGCTGTGCATTCACCGCGGCGAGGTTATCGAGGGTGTCGGAATGCGTGTTTAAGCTCGCGGCTAAGCCAAACTGGTTGTGTTTGACGCGCACGCGCAATACACGTGGCCCGTCGTGTTGGGTGCCAGGACTGGGTTGTCCCCGCGAGCATGCCGCTAGCCTCCTTCCCAGTTCGCTTCCATCATGTCCGTTTCCGCCTGCGACGCCTTGAGGCTCATCCGCATCATTCGCGAACAACACGGCTTTGACGACGATCATTCAACGCCTTCCCCAGCTGTCAGCGGTCTCCGCGGCAAACTCGAGCGCGCTCTTGAGCGGTAAGCCTTTTCCCACCCACGCCCCGTGCCTCTTCCTCCCCACCCATCCCTCTCTGCAGCCTTTCGAGCGACCTGTACAATAAAAAAACACACTTTTTGCTCGAGTTTATACAAAATGCAGACGACAACACTTATGCAGATGACGTCACCCCTTCGCTAAACCTTCGCATCGAAGACAGCCTCGTCGTGTTCGAGTGCAACGAACTCGGCTTTTCTTCCGACAATGTCAAGGCGATATGCGATATCGGCGCAAGCACCAAAACACCTGAAAATTCCACACGCGGGTTTATCGGTGCGTGCTCCTTTTACTCTCCCTTCTGCCTCGTGTGACACATATGCATCTGCAGGCGAGAAGGGCATCGGTTTCAAGTCCGTCTTCACCGTTGCCAACGAGGTCCACATCTCCTCCGGCCCATACACCTTCCACTTCGACCGCACAGCACAGCTGGGCATGATCACGCCCGTCTGGGGCTCCTCCTACCCTCTCAAAGATGGCTGGACCACGTTTCACTTACGCCTTGCGCCATCCGAGAACGGGACTGACCTTAGCGCCCAACTAAGCGGTCTCCGTCCGACATTGCTCCTCTTCCTGCGCCAGCTTCGCTCCATTAATGTCACTGTCCCCGGCGCTGCTCAGCATGGCGCGCTGCAGATTCATCGCGAAGATGGGCCGGGAGAGGACCTTGTGTCGTTGAAGCGTATAGACGATGGCGTGCTCAGGGTAGAGAAGTACGTGTTGGTAAGGCACCTCGCGAAGACGCCCGCACAGGAACCTGGGAGGGAAGGTGTCGAGCAGAGCGAGATAATGTTAGCGTTTCCGGTCACTGAAGCGAAGGAGCCTGTGATTGAGATGCAGGAAGTGCATGCGTTCTTGCCATTGCGTTGCTACGGGTTCAACGTACGCCTTTTTTATGTCGTCTGTGTGGACGTATGCCTAATCTCAGGACCAGTTCATCGTTCAAGCGGATTTCATCACCTCTGCTAGCAGAGAGGATGTCCTGGCAGATAGAGAATGGAACCGTGCTCTTCGGGGAAGCGTTATCGACGCTTTCCTCATCGCCGTCGAGCGCTTCAAGGACTACCCCACGCTCCGCAATGTCTGGTTCCGTTACCTGCCCGAGTCCATCCCCGACAGCTTCTTCGGTTACGTTGAGCATAAATTGATGTTAGACCTCCAAAATCGATCGATCCTACGCTCATCGGACGGTACACACGTTCGCGCCTGTCAACTCATCATCCTCCCCCATGTATTCCGTGACGACGCTGGCGCGCCACTCATACCCGAGGCACACCTCACACGCGGCTTCTTCTATCTCTCGTCAGACTACAACGCTTATGATAAGGATGGGTTGATCCTTCGCCGCCTCGGCGTGCGCGAAATGACGGACGATGACTTCCTCCTAGGCCTCACCAAAATGGACCACGCCAACCTGTTCGGCGCACAAAGTACCGAATGGCACGAATCAGTAGCGCATTGCATCCTGCGTCTCCCACGTACGCCTTTCGGGCGAGGCGTACGACCCGAAGTGTCCATCCTTCGTATCCTCCCGCTCCGCAACGGCAATTGGGCCATCGCTTCACTAGCATCTAAATTCATGTTCTCGCCCGCAGGAGTGAGCATCCCAGACGGCCTCGGGCTAGAAAGTATCGCGCCGGACATACCCGTATTTTCCGCGCGGTACCACCTCTTCGTCCGTCTCGGCGTCATGCTGCCGAACCCGACTGAGATCGCGAAAAAGATCCTCTTGGCGGGAGATCGGCGCAGCGTCGTGGACCGCGTCGCCCACGCGCGCTTCTTCTTCGAGCACCGACGCGTATCGAACATGCCTCCTGCGTCTCGGCTTCGGCTTGTCGATGAGCGCGGGGATAGCGCACAGGGCGACGAGCTGTATCTAGATCTAGAAGGAGAAGACGGCGCGCTTGCCCTGCGCGACGCCCTCTCGCCACTCGAAGCGTGCTTCCTCCATCCCGACTACCTCTCCGCCTACCCAGACGATGACGAAAATGAAGAGAGCGTAGAGTGGATAGCGTGGCTGCGGGACAGCGTCGGTCTTAACGTCGTCCCACGCGTGCTCAACGGCCATCTTACGTCGGACTTCCTTAATCGTGTGCCGGAGCTCGCGGGCCATGAACTGCTCGCTTCGCTGTGCGCGTGGTGGCCCCGTCTCTCGAATCTACTTTCTCCAACGGGCGCTAGGGCGCTCGGAGAGGTGCCTATTGCGGGGCGCCGGCTTGATAGACTGTACCTGCGCCGCGGGGCGCTCGCGCGCGCGGATCAGGGACTCGAGTTGCCGTTCGTGCCGGTGGAGGATCCGGAAGATAGTCGGTGGAACTTTTTGGAGTTGCTTGGCGTCGCAATGAGATTGAATGCGCAGTTTTTTGTGAATAAGCTTGTGCATATGCAGGGGCAGGGAGAGAAGAACTGCGAGGCGGCCGCGGAGATTTATAAGCAGCTCGATGCGCGGTTTGATGAGGATGAGGATTTGATCAAGTGCGTGTTGTGTTTTTTTTTTTTGCTTTTGGAGCGATGATTGGGTGCTCATTACTGCGAGGACAGGGAGGCGTTCACGAAGGACCCGATTATACTTGTCATTGTTAATGGACAGTCCCAGGAACAGGTCTGGCTGCGCAAGATGGACGTATACTGGGACGGTCCGCCGTCTATGACGACACGAGCAGTCATCAGTCATACCTACCCGACCCTGAGCGGCTTTTTCTTCAAGAAACTCGGCATCACCAGCGCACCGCCCTACGCGCTCGTCGAGGAACTGCGTGCGATCGCGACGCAGCATAAGTACGGGCCGGTACCGCAGGAGGAACAGGAACACATCGCGGAAATACTCGCGGATATCACTAAGATCATGCAGAGCATGCCCAAGATACCACCGTCGTTCTACGGCCTCGCAGATATCGCTATATTCCCCGCGTCTGTGCCCTCGGAGGGTATCGCGCTGCGCACTGCGGACGAGTTCTACGTGCCGGATAAAGAGGGCAAGTATGCGAAGGTGTTCAGCGATCGTGTAGCGCTGTTCGCGCTTCCGGAATCTGCTATCAGGCAAATACGCCCGCTACTGGAGTCGCCGATATTTAAGGACAGGATGCGATACCTCGAAACGCACGTGACTAAACAGTCGAGGCCACAGGGGAAGCACGTGCTCGAACCTAAAGCTACGGACCTGTATTCGAGCAGGGTTGAGTATATTGCCAGGTGCGCATCAATTGTTGAATTCAGAGGAGGGAGAACGCTGATTTGTGATTCAGACTTGTGTATCATACCAACAAAGCGAGTCTTCCGCAGCATGCCAAGGACATCCTTCCCAAGCTACGCAAGATCACAGTCATCAGCGTAGACTCGATCACCGCCACTCTCTCACTAGAATCGTGGAAGAAGCCTACACCCGAGGACGTCTCCTTCGGAGAGACCGACGAAAAATACATAGTATTTTTCAGCCGTACAGGCGGCCTCCCCGGCAAGGCAATCGACCTACACATATGCCAGGAACTCTCGCGCCTCTTAGACGTCGACATGATGAAGCTATTCATGTGCATATCGCAGAACGCGACTGACGTGCAAGGCCTGTTTGAGTTTATGGGCATCCAGGAGATCCCAGAAGATGATGACGCGGACGGCTCGTGGTTGCAGGCAATGCTACACCCCAACGAACCGGTCGTACCACCAGCGCCAGTGGCGGTTATCAACGAGCGAGCGCCGAGTCCCGTTGCCCCGCTACCGCTACCTCCTCCGAGCCCGCCGTCACCGTCTGCGCTATCCGTACAAGACACGAGACAATTCCCGCCGCTCAGCACAGGCGGACCTAAAACGCCCCGCCAACGCACGAGCACGCAGACGTCCTTCCAAACGACGAACGGACACGCTGGGAGGCCACGACACCGCTCGACGCAGAGCAGCGTCAGTGTATCAGAACACTCACAGTTCATGCAGCGTTCGCTCTCGCCGTTCAACGCAGCAGCTCCACCGCTTACACCAATAATGGGCAACGTCGGCGCTAATACGCGCGATATGGGCAGGCTCGCACAGGCGTTCCTTAATGCCAATGCGAATAATAATGGTAATGGTAATGCGGGCATGGGCATGATGATGCCCGGCGTGGTTGGGAACCCAATTTCGCCGCCTTTGATGAATTTCAATTTTAATGCGATGCCGATGGGGTCGGATGATACGGATTTGGTGGGCGTCATGGGCGAACATTACGTGCGTTCATCCGTCCTGTGTAAACCTTGTAAGCTGAGGTGGTGCTGATCGCGATATATACCGTAGGTCTACAAGATGCTCATACGGATGCTGGATGATTTCGGACCTAACAACTGGACCAGCGAACTGCGACACTGCGTACCGGGTTTCGCGCCCTTCCGCGGACAGTCTTATGCGGATTTCACGTACGATGATACGCGTGGACAGCTCACGCGTGTGTGGCTGGGGCCGGAGAAGGCGGCGGCTTGGTTGGGACGGTGGCCGAGGTATCATATTGAGGTTAAGTCGACGCGTGGAGAGGAGAATGAGCCGTTTCATATGAGTCGTGTGCAGATGATTACGGTGCGTGTTGTTCCTATGGTGGTGCTGGTGTGTGTGTGTTGATAACGGGTGTGTAGGCGGCGAGGTTTACGGAAAAGGCGGAAGTGGGCACGGATATTTATGTCGTCGTGCGCGTATCGCGGATCGGCCAGACAGAGCCATCGACTAATGCCTATCCGGACCCGTACCGCATGTTGATTTACGGTCAATTGTTGTATTGCCATGATGTGTATTTGCAGCGGAACTTGGAGTTTCAGATTGGGGTTTGAGCGTTTCTCTTGTAGCGTACGTATCGCCGTAGCTGTAGTGTTGTATTGTAGGAAGCCTGGTTGTAGTTTGTATCTCACGTCCTGTATTGTGAATAGACAGAAGCTTAAGAACTCGTCGGGTGGAACATTACTACTAGGATGCAGACAGAGATTGTTACAGTATAGCAGAGATATATTGGCTTCATTAGCAGGCCTAGGGCTATGTACAGTCAAGGTAATCGAAAAGTTAAGCAGTGAAGTGTATGGCCTCCACCGCCCGTAGCACACATGAATGGTCGTACAACGGATGCATTTGCGATACTACGGTCTACATCAAAGTAGAGAGCAAGTCAGGCGGAACATTGCTATCCGACAGACGCTTCAACTCGTCATCCAACACAGCCGGCGACATGAGAAACACTCCCGTAAGACGCGTGTTAGTCTCGAGTAACTGCTGGAGCTTAACGACAGCCTCGGCAAGCGCGGACGCAGAGGTGATGGTGCTCCACTCAGCGGTGCGCGCGACAAGCCCGCCAAAGAACTTTTCCACGTCGAGCGCGCCGTTCGCACCATCGGTGAGCCGCGTACGGTGCTCGTCCACAGTGCGCTCAGCAAGGGAAAGAGCGGGATTCAATGCCCGAAGCTGCGTAAACACGTCTTCGATCTTGCGCTGCTCCGCGTTCCACGCATCCAGCTCCGCACGAGCGGCGTCCCGCTGGGCTTCCAACGCAGTGAGGTTCTCCTGCGCCGCGTGCATCTCTTGCTCAGCATTCCTGATTGGTGACTTGGGTGCGTTTGGGTGTTGCGTCCAGGCTGATGATATTAAAAAAAACTGGGTGGAGCCGCTGCGCGGAATGGAATGTCTCCTGCGCGCGGGTCAACTCTCTTTGGGCAGCGGCGATGAGCCCCTGAGCCTGCCCAAACCGCGTCTCCGCGCCATTCGCGAACGTGCTCGCAATCGTGCGACACTCACTCAAGCCGCGTGTACAGTCCTCTGCACGTGTCCGCCAGTACGTGATCTCGGCAATGAGGTCCGCCGCGAGCGCTAGTGCGTCGTGTACATACTCGTGCACGGTACGGAACTCGTGCTGTACACGCAGCGCGAGTCCGCGTGTGCGCGCGATCGTCTTGCGGCCGATGTGGGGTGTTAGGAGTGCGTCGCCGAACCTCACGACGGAGGAGATGGCGGCATCGGCGGATATACGGATCATGCGCACGAGCGTTTCCCGAAATTTCGGGACCGCTATCGCGAAGGTGTCCTTCTGTGTGGCGACGTGGGCGGTGTCGCTGGCGAGCTCTCTAACGGCCTGCTGAAGATCGGCGAGTGTTGAGACTGTTATGCGAGTGGCCGACAGTGGTTAGGCTCTTTGGCTGAGCTGTGGATAGATGGAGCTAGGTTGGACGCTCACCTTTTCCTCCACTCAACCGGGCGCGCCATTGGCTGTCCTCTGTCCTCCCTTCCCGTGGTCTCTCACCCAGTGCCTTCGGGTCCGCAGCGCGATCAATGTTGTCCACTTTCGCGTCCATGTGGAATAAACGGTTCTTCCCTACAGCTCCGATTGCACTAGTAGAGAGGTCGTTGCGAAATCCAAGGCACAGCGAAGGGTGGATGTTGCGAACTGTGTGAGGATCCCGTACGGCCCCATATATGACAGTTGGTATGCGTTGTCATTCCAGAACTCCAAGTAAAAGGTCATTGGTCTAGTGCACGTAGTAACACCGATAAGGGAAGTGATACAGTAAGTGCGGCCGCGGCTACAGACCCACGAGGCGTGACTGATTAACGGGATAGGAGGCGACAGCGAAGTATGCAGTAGTATCTGGAAAGGTTCTATCGATGACCCAGAAGAGGATCGAAACGGAGAATGAGAGGGTAGCTCTGGAAGACCGTGCAGAGACCGTCGCGAAACGGAAGGCCCGCTTTGAGGGGCGGGAAGAGTGTTGCAGGCTGTTATTACTGCCACCGAGAATGTCATACTGCGTGTCACCACAACCTCACGCCCCAATTCCTAGTCAGGTAAGAGCTTTGGTAAGAGGGCTAATGGTGCTCAGAGAGAAGATATTTTCTTTTTGAATCATGCCCTGGAGAAGAGACGGAGACAGGTGTTATAGGACTCCACATTGCTATCCCTGATTAGCTTGTTCGACACCAGATCGTCGAGAGATGACGTGAGTGTTTGATTCAGTTTGAAAGATGTACTAGAGGGACTCTCCGACTTTTCCCCGCGCAGCTGTTGCGCGAATGCACCCAACAGAGATTCAGGTATACCTCACTAATAATGGCCACCAGGGCTCACCACAGCTTGAAACTTGACTGTTTCGTTTTATGCACGAGTAGTTACAGCAGATTTGAATCAATATGTGAGCTATACAACCGTCGCAGAAACCAACTGTGGTTTTGCATCTCATTCTGTATTGAAAATATAAAAAATATACGAACTGGTTAGGTTGTGTGTGAAGTCTACATCAAAGCAGAAAGCAAGTCAGGTGGAACATCGCTATCCGCCACACGCTTCAGCTCATCGTCCAGCGCTGCCGGCGAGGCGACGAAGACTCCTGTAAGACGTGTGTTGGTCTCGAGCAACTGTTGGATCTTAATGACGGCCTCGGCAAGCGCGGACGCAGACGTGATGGTGTCCCACTCAGCGGTGCGCGAAACAAGCCCGCCAAAAAACTTCCCCACGTCGAGCGCGGCGTTCGCACCATCGGTGAGCCGCGCACGGTACTCTTCCACAGTGCGCTTCGCAAGGGAAATAGCGGGACTCGACGCCCGAAGCTGCGTAGATACATTTTCGATCGAGCGCTGCTCCGCGTTCCACGCGTCCAGCTCCGCACGTGCAGCGTCCCGCAGCGCTTCTTTCGCAGTGACGCTCTCCTGCGCCACGCGTATCAAGTTCTCGGCGGTCTTAAGGAGCGACTTGAGTTCATTGATCTGCTCCAGGGAGGCCACAGCTAGGTCTGGACTCTGCACAGAAAATAGCTCCTGCGCACGGGCACACTCTCCTTGGACAGTGGTGATGTGCCCCTGAGCCTGCGCAATCCGCGTCTCCGCGCCATTTACGAACGTGCTCACAATCGTGCGACACTCGCTCAAGCCGCGTGTACAGTCCTCTGCACGTGTCCGCCAGTACGTGATCTCGGCATCGAGGTCCGTCGCGAGCGCTAGTGCCTCGTGCGCGTATTCGTGCACAGTGCGGAACTCGCGCTGTACACGCAGGGCAAGCCCACGTGTGCGCGCGATCGACTTGCGGCCGATGTATGGTGTTGGGAATGCGTCACCAAACCTCACAACGGAGGAGATGGCGACATCGGCGGATATACGGACCATGCGCACGAGCGTTTCCCGAAATTTCGGGACCGCTAGCGCGAAGCCGTCCTTCTGTGTGGTGATGTCGGCGGTGTCGCTGGCGAGCTCTCCAACGACCTGCTGGAGATCGGCGATTGTTGAGACTGTTATGCGAGTGGCCAACAGCGGTTAGATTCTTTGACTGAGCTGTGAATAGATGGAGCCAGGTTGGACGCTCGCCTTTTCCTCCACTCAACCGGGAGCGCCATTGGCTGTCCTCTGTCCTCCCTTCCCGTGGTCTCTCACCCAGTGCCTTCGGGTCCGCAGGGAGATCGATGGTGTCCGCTTTCGCATCCATGTGGAATAAATGGAACTTTCTTCCCTACAGCTCCGATTGCACTAGTCTAGAGGTCGTTGAGAAATAAAAGGCAAGTGAAGGGTGGGTACTGCGAACTGGGTGAGGACCCAGTACGACCCCATATTTGACAGTTGGTATTCGTTGCCATTCTAGAACTTCAGGGCAAAGGTCCTTGGTCCAGGTGTACGTAACTCCGACAAGGGAAGTGATTCAGTAAGTGCGGCCACGGCTCCGGACCCACGAGACGTGACTGATTAACGGGATAGAATGTTACAGCGAAGTATGGTGCATTCAATCGATGACCCAGAAGAGGATCGCGAC
Organism: Lactarius quietus; assembly: GCA_015025155.1. Taxonomy (NCBI): domain Eukaryota; kingdom Fungi; phylum Basidiomycota; class Agaricomycetes; order Russulales; family Russulaceae; genus Lactarius; species Lactarius quietus. Next base: position 20,007 of record WITN01000107.1, read on the forward strand.
GGAGAATGAGAGGGTTGCTCTGGAAGACCACGCAGAGACGCAAAACGGAGGGCCCGCTTTGAGGGGTGGGAAGAGTGTTGCTTCAAGTTTTGGTGCCACCGAGAATATCACAATGCGTTGTACCACAACCTCGCGCCCCAATTCCGAGTTAGGTTATGAGAGCTAGTGGTCCCGAGAGAGAAGATATTTTCTTTTTGAATCATGCCCTAGAGAAGAGACGGAGACAGGTGTTATAGGACTCCACACCGCTATCCCTGATGAGCTTGTTTGACACCAGATCGTCCAACGAGAGATGACGTGAGATGTTGAAAGATGCAGAAGGTACTCTCAGGGTTTTCCCCGCACCACTGTCGCGCGGATGTACCCAACAAAATATTCGGGTATGCCCCACTGAAGACCACCGGGGCTCACCACGTCTTGAAACTTGACTGCTTCGTTTATATGCACGCGTAATTACAGCAGATTTGAACAGATATGTGAGCTATGCGACCGTCGCAAAAGCCGACTGTAGTTTACATCTCGTTCTGTATTGAAAATATAAAAACTATACTGGTTTGGTTGTGTGCTAAGTCTACATCAAAGCAGAACAGTCAGGCAGAACATTGCTATGCGCCATACGCTTCAGTTCATCGTCCAACACGGTAGGCGATGTGATGAATACTCCCGTAAGACGCGTGTTGGTCTCGAGTAACTGCTGGAGCTCAACGACGGCTTCGGCAAGCATGGATGCAGAGGTGATGGTGTCCCACTCAGCGGTGCGCGAATCAAGCCCGCCAAAGAACTTTTCCACTTCGAGCGCGGCGTTCGTGCCGTCAGTGAGCCGCGCACGGTGTTCGTCCAGAGTGCGCTCTGCCAGGGAAAGGGCGGGGTCCAATGCCCGAAGCCGCGTGGACACGTCTTCAATCGAGCGCTGCGCGGAGTTCCAAGCATCCAGCTCCGCACGTGCGGCGTCCCGCTGCGCATTCACACCAACTAGGTTCTCCTGGGCCGTGCGCATCACTTGCTCAGCAGCCTCGAAGGCCGTGTCAAGCGTTGGTATTTCGAACATTAGATTGATTCCGAGCCTGAACGAAAAAAACTTAAACCAAAGAAAAGATAGCAATGTGATACGGGACGTACCTGCCTGTGTTCACTCTCCCGAGGCGCGACTGGTGCTTTTTCGCGGTCCTATACGCTTCCTCTACACGCACGCAATCTCCCTGGGCAGCAACTAGGAGCTCCTGTGCCTGCGCGAACTGCGCCTCGGCGCCATCTGCGAACGTTCTCGCGACCGCGCGGCACTCGCTCACGCCGCGTATACAGCCCTCTGTACGCGTGCGCCAGTAAGTAATCTCGACACTGAGGTCCGTCACAAGCGTGAGCGCCTCGCGTGCGTGCTCTTGCACAGTGCGGAACTCGCGCTGTGCGCGCAGCGCGAGCCCACGCTTTCGTGCGACCGTCTTGCGGCCCGGGTGGGCCTTTAAGAGAGCGTCGCCGAACCCCACAACGGAGTTGATGGCGGCGTCGGCGGAGACGCGGACCATGCATAAGAGCGCTTCGCGAAATTTAGGGACCGCGATCGCGAAGCCGTCCTTCTGTGTGGTTATGTAGGCGGTGTCGCCAGCGAGCTCTCCGATGACCCGCTGGAGATCAGCGATTGTTAAGACTGTTATGAATATAAGTGGCAGACGGTGGTTACGTTTCTTTAGCTAAACTGTGGTCAGATAGAGCCAAAATTGGCTGCTCACCTCCACTCAACCGGGCCTGCCACTGGTTGTGCTCTGCGCCCAATTCTCTCTCTCTCAGCGCCATCAGGTCCGCGGTGTTATCAACGGTGAAGGTCTTTGCTTCCATCTGCGATAACCGGAGATTTCTTTCCTACAACTCCGACTGCACTGGTAGAGAGGTCGTAGCGGAGTGCAGTGAAAGTAGAGAGCGGATACTACGAACTGTCACGCATGAACCTATATATGATGATTGCTATGCAGTGTCACTCTAGAACTCCAGGGAAAGGGAAAGGGTTGTTGCTCATACCGAATGTGATGAGAATTAAGACACGGAGTGCGGCCATGGCGCGAGACCTGCGAAGCGTGACTGATCGATGCGATAGGAGGTGATAGCGAAGCATAGTGTGTGTAGGGGTGGAGTGTGATCGGTGATACAGAAGAGGGAGAATGAGAAGGGTTCTAGAAGAACACGCAAAGACGCGGTCACGGTACGGTGAGTGGCTGCCGCATTGCGGTTGGGAGGGAATACTGATGGGGTCACCCAGTACCTTCGCAGTTCTCGATATCTGATATGCCGTTGGTACAGTTGAACTTTTCTTCGAACCAATTTGCAAGACAGTCTTTGTGACGTACGGTCCCTGGAGGAGTAATCGAGAGCAGTCGCTCAAGATATTGAATTTCCTCCACTATCCTCGTCAACGACAATGACTCCCAAACGAAACCTAATATAAGAAAAAGTTCCCTAGATGCATCCAGGCTTTGGGAGGATGAAAGGTCGACTCGATAACCTGTGATTATAGGAGTTCGCATCCTCGAGGCTCTCTGCGAGACTATATTGTGTAAATCGTTCTCTGGTTTTAACTGCCAGGCTCTCAGTAAATAGGAGGCGAAACTCTTCAGAGGTCAAGCGGAGCTCGGAACGGACGAAGTATTGCCATTTCGGTATATTCTGGTTCTGGATGATGCCCGATCTGATGAAGGCGAATGCAGTAGCAAGTTCTGAGGCTACACTCCGAAATGAATCTGGACACTCTACAGGCTGATTAAGATCCAGTATCGTTTCCAAGAGCGCAGTTGCTTTTCCAGAATCTTCATTTGAATCTGTTTCGATGCAGCGGATGCAGCGTGTGTTTGCTAGCGCAAGTAAGACGAAGGGCGAACGCGGTGGGCAGATCTTCACCGCGACCCGTAGGCATTCAGTGGCTTCTGCTAACGACTCAGACCATCCTCGCATAAAGTCAGTGTTTATAGCTTTACTCAAGGATGTAAAAGCGGTATCAGGAAAGCCTGCTGATAGGTCGGAGGTGAGAAGTTCGCGGCAGAGAAGAGTCATTTCGATATTCTTGGCCACCTCTCCAGCCTCCGACGTAATTTGAGCAGCCAATGCCTCAATAAGTGATGTCGACGACGTTTCTGGGGATTTTGAAGGAATCCAGGGTAGCCCTCGGAGGTACCAGAGATATTGGATAGAATACTTGATTCCCTCAGGCTGTTCGACTTTTCTGCAGCGGTGTAGAATAGCTGAAGCTAGGAGAAACATGAGTTCGACAATACTGCAGTCGGAGCCGTCCCTGGGAAGGGGCGGGAGGAATATCACCTGGGTGTAGTGTAAAATCGACCTATCAAGGTCTTCCTTCTCTTGTGACAGTTGGAAGCGTGCCATCCCTGCATGCACACCGAGGACGTGTGAAAAATGAGATCGAGGGAAGATTGTGAGAGGATTGTGAGCAAGTATGATGTCGCCGTCGATCTCAGCAATCGACTCGGAGATTGTGGTATACCGTGTCAATTACCAACAGCCGTGGGGTGGTCAGACTCAAGGAATTGGTATTACGTTTGGGGGACATGGTTAATGCGGGAAATGAAAGAGTTGTCTGACGGTGAGTGAAATGATTGGGATTTCGATGGAAGAAATGCTGGTGGGCGGAGTCGGCGGACGTAGCCTTGCATAAGGCTGGCTTAGAGGCCAGGCCATCAGGACGGTGAACGTGCGCATTTGGACGGCAGAAACACGAGGCACCATAATACCCTCATTGACCATATTGACCGGTCGCGTTGACGATTCCCTTTCCAGGCTGGTCTAGGGTAGAGTGAGGAACGAGTGGAATGGAAGCGAGTGAACTCAGAGACGACGCGATGACGCGGCACGAGGCACGCGTGAGTCGGTTTTACTGTAGGCCCTCTTTTCAGCCCTAGTAGTACATCCGCCCGACCGACTCGGAAATCTTCGACTAATTCGAAGAACCAGAATACTCCTCTTTTAACTGCCCTCTACTCCATTATGTTTTCAAAGGGATCGATGATTATGCCAGTGTCTATTGGCCCGCTCCGGAAGCCATAAACTGGGTCATTTCATCTGTGCTTGCGCAGTCATAAACTGTTCAATCGCTGCAAAAAACAGATTGCTTTTGTATCTTTCCATGTGTATTGGGAAGCAGGTTGAGAACATAAGAACCAGGTTCAGATAGACCCATAAACGGGAAGAAAAGTCAAGGGTGTGGGAGAGTGTGAGACACGCTAGGAAAGTGCTGCTTGGAGTAAATTTACATCAAAGTGGAGGGCTCATTAAGCGGAATATCGCTATCCGCCAGGCGCTTCAACCCGTCGTTCAGCAAAGCCGGCGACGTGACGAACACGCCCGTAAGACCCGTGTTGGCATCGAGAAATTTCTGGAGGTTCTTGACGGCCCCGGCAAGCGCGGGTGTCGACGCGATGGCGTCCCATGCGGCGGTGCGTGCGACAAGCCCACCAAAGAACACGCTCACAGCGAACGCGGCGTTCGTGCCGTCGGTGAGCCGCGAGCGGTGCTCATCCAGCGCACTTGCCGCCAGGGCTAGGGCAGAGCCCAGCGCCTGTAACTGCGTAGACACGTTTTTGAGCGCGCCCTGCTCCGCACGCCGCGCGTTCAGCTCGGCACTCGCGCTGTCCCTCTGTGCCTCTGCTGCACGTTGGTTCGCCTGCGCCGTATGCATTGTGCGTCCTGCGTTCTCGACAGATCTCGTGAACCTGCCAATGTCTAACACCTCGCCGATACCGAACGTCAATAAATTCCTGACGAATGATTAAGCAACAAACATGAAGGAGATGGTGTGGAACGTATCGAACTGTGTGTGCGTCCTCGCAGCGCTCCCGGTGGCGCCTCGCGGAGTTGTACGCCTCCACAGCTTGCGAGGAGTCTCTTCGAGAAACGGAAATGCGCTCTTGTATCAGTGCGAGCTGCGCCTCGGCGCCTTCTGCGAACCTACCCGCGACTGTATGGCACTCGTTTACGCCGTGTGCACAGACCTCCGTATGCGTCCGCCAGTACGTGATCTCGACGCCGAGGTCCGTCGCAAGCGCTAGCGCCTTTCGCGTGTGCTCATGAACAGTGTGGAATTCGTGCTGTGTACGCAGCGCAAGCCCGCGTGTGTGTGCAACTGTAGTGTGGCCCGCGGAGAGCTGCAGGAGGGCGTCGCCGAAAACCACGACGGAGGATATAGCGGAGTCGGCGGAAGCACGGACTGAGTGTAAGAGCGCTTCCCGAAACTTCGGCACCGCGGCTGCGAAGCTATCGGCCTGCGCAGAGATCCGGGAGGTGTCGCCGGTAAGCTCGCTGGTCACCCGCTAGAGATCGGCGATTGTCGAGACTGATAATAGGTACGTTTCGTTATCCAACCATGGATAGATTACTTGAAGGTTAAGTCGAACACTCACCGATTCCTTTGCTCAACCGGGAGTGCCACTGGTTGTGCTGTGCCCTCCCTTCCTCCAGTCTCTCTCTTAGAGCCTTCAAGTCCGCAAAATAATCAACGGTGATCATCTTCAAGTTTACTGCCATAAAATAACCAGGGACTTTAGTTCCTACAACTCCTGCTGCACAGGTATAGTAGACCACTAGAGAGGTCCTTGTAAAGTGCGCGGCAAAGCAAAGAGCAAATGTTACGAACTATGGGAAGATCCCTCACGGCCTCATACATGAGGCTTATATATGATAACTTAGCTGTATGGGCAGCCGCTCTAGAACTCTTGGGAAAGGGTTGTAGTCCAGACGTACATACATTCACATACATTCAGTAGGGAATGTGATTCTGTGACTCGGAAGAGTAGTATCAAGGCGCATAAAATGCTACCAAGGCGCGAGACCCGCGAGGTGTGACTTATCAAGAAGATGGAAGGTGACATCAAAGTGGGACATAGAAGGTGGAATTTCAATCAGATGGCCAAGAAGAGGATCGAAATAGAGAATGACAATGCCGTTCTAGAAGAACATACAGCCTGAGAGGCGCAGAATGGGAAGAGGGCTGTTTCCGCATTGAGGGGTGGAAGGGGAGTTCCTTTCGCCGCAAGCAGGTACTGCGTGTCCATGCAGCCGTCATGTCCAAGTCCAGGTCCATCATGATGATCATTGTTTGCACCCAGAGAGCGAGAGAAAAGTCAGAGATGGCTGCTAGCCAACTTTCACCCCATCTCAAAAGCGACTATTCTTGTTAATGGCCTTATATCAGGTCTTCATGAGATGATGCTCGTTCGATGTCCCAACTTTGAAAGATGCAGACTCAGAAATATCCCCGCGCCGCTGTCACCTGAACGCAACTGACAAAGGCTCACTGGCAGACACACCACAGCGGTTCAACAGGTGTGTACCGCCGCGACAGCCGGCTGTAGTGTGAATCTCTCGCTCTGTACTGTATTGGGGACAAAAAAAAACATCAGGATTGGTTATGTGAACTTTACATCAAAGCAGAGAGTTCGTCGGGTGGAACGTTGCTATCCGCCAGCCGCATCAACTCGTCATTTAGCACAGCCGGCGACGTCATAAATACTCCCGTAAGACGGGCGTTGGTGTCGAGCAGCCGCTGGAGCTTCACAACGGCCGCGGCGAGCGCGGGCGCGGACGTGATGACGTCCCATGCGGCGGTACGCGCGACAAGCCCGCCAAAGAACACGCCTACGTCGAACGCGGCGTTCGCGCCGTCAGTGAGCCGTGCGCGATGTTCGTCCAGCGCGCGCTCTGCCAACGCTAGACCGGGGCCCAGCGCCTCCAGCTGCGCTGACACGTCTTCGATCGCGCGTTGCTCCTCGTGTCGCGCGTCCACCTCCGCACGTGATTCGCCGACCCGTGTCTCCGCTGCACCACGGTTTGCGTGTGCTGTACGCATGACCTGCTCTGCAGCCTCGACGGCCGCGTCGAGCCCGCCAATGTCAAATATCGCGCCTATTCCGAGGGTGAAGATGTTCCTAGCGAACGAAAAAACTAAGGTGGGTGCGGGGCTTGCTTAGGGTGGAGGGGATGGTTGTCGTACCGGATACGGCGTGCGCGCTTGTAGCTCCGCTTGCGGTCCTGCGCAGACTGGTGTGCCTGCGTTGCACGCTCGGAGTCTGCCAGAGCAGCAGCAATGCGCTCTTGTGCCTGAGTGACCTGCGCCTCGGCGCCACGGGCGAACTCGCCCGCCAATACGCGGCACTCGCGCACGCCCCGCGCACAGCTCTCCGCGCGGGTGCGCCAGTACGTAATTTCGACGCCGAGGTCCGTCGCTAGCGTGAGTGCCTCGCGCGCATGCTCGTGCACAGTGCGAAACTCTCTTTGGGCGCGCAAGGCGAGCCCGCGTGTGCGTGCGACAGTTGACCGACCCACAGAGAGCTGTAGCAGAGAATCTCCAAGCCCCACGACAGAGGATATTGCGGCGTCGGCGGAGACGCGGATCGTTCGCACGAGCGCCTCCCGGAAATTCGGGACAGAAATCGCGAAGCCGTCCGTCTGTGTGGAGATGTGGGCTGCGTCATCGGCGAGCTCGCCTGTTACCCGCTGGAGATCGGCGATCGTCGAGACTGATATAAATACAGGCGGTCGAAGGTGGGTATTCGTTAGCTACCTGTGTGTGAGAGAGAGGGCCAAAGTCAGACGCTCACCTCTTCCTCCGCTCAACCGGGTGTGCCACTGTTCGTGCTGTGTCCTCTCTCCGCGTAGTCTCTCTCTCAACGCCCTCAGATCCGCAAAGTGATCAACGGGGCCCGTCCAGTACTCGCATGAGTGTTCTGGACCTCCAGCAACAATCGTCGTCTGACATAATTTGCACCAAACATTGTCACAGATCCCAGCTGGACACAGGAGGACAGGCCTCTCTTCCACATCCTCGCGATCGACGAAGGCGGAGTGTCCGCACCTGAATGGAGGTTAAGGAGGTCAAAGAATCTATGGCGATGTTCTCACTTTAGACAACACAAAACGACAGACACTGGGGCCATTTCCAACTCGACCCAAACGTCGTATTCGTCATCTGAAATTCCGAGCTCGAGCGCCATTGCATTGGTTACGACTGGGTGAACTCAATAAGTGAAAAACACCACAAACAAGCCAGCGAAACAGCACACCTCCCAATCCACGCCCGGGGACTGGATTCAGTTTGCAAGCGGGACACTGCACTGGAAAATTCCTCTCATTCAGTTCCCACACGACGTGCGTCCGTAGACACGCCGGACAGAAAGTGTGCTCGCATGGGGCCATAAGCATCACCGAGTCGATGGAGTGGTTTTTGTAGCACATATTGCAGATGAAAGTACGTTCCGCATCCTGGATCACGAGATCGCGCTCCGCAGAGAGTACCAAGTTCTCTTCGTCAAACTCAAGCTGCAGAGATAACGCATACTCGAGGTCATCACGCTCGGGTAACACAACTCTCAGCAAGGGGTCATCGGTCTTTGGTCCTTCGTCGAATGCCGAGCGGGATTGGAAGGCAGGAGGCATGTACCACTGGAGAGTAGGTGGTTTCGGTGTCGTGGAGCCCCTGGTAATGGCCCAGCTCTCAGAACTTTCGATTGTCCTGCTCTGTTCCTCGTAACGATTCTTCTTCTCCTCGAGTTTTGCTTCCAGGCGCTTTGTGTCGCTAGTCAGAGTCGAACTTTGCGATCTAAGATTTGCAACTTCTTCTCTCAGGGAAAGCAAAGTAAGGCTTGATTTGAGTAGTGCCTCGGTTAACGTCGCTGAGTCCGCACCGCCATTGCGCCGAACGAGACTGTATGCGGTGAAGCAGGAAAGCAACTCGGCTTGTTGCCTCAGTCGTGCGTCAGAAACGCTTATTGATGGCCAAAGCGCGACTAAGTGGCGGACAGCGCGTGTGAGAGATGCATCCGCTGAGATGCGCACACCATTGGGATAGTTTTGCAAATTAGTACTAAAGATGACGAAAATCCTTCGATTTAGAACCCGAAGCTTGACGCATGCGATGGCCTCGGAATTGCGTACGACGACAAAGCACGCTGGAGTCGGGAGAGTATCAAGCTCGCTGTAATCAAGTTAGTATGCATATCCGTAGATCGCCGACAATCTGAGCAACAGGCTAACGTTAACAGAGTTTTGAATCCCTCACTGTCTGGACGACCAAATTTTGTGCCTTGTTGGGAAAGGGATAGATGGAACAGGGGAACGCGGAGAATTTCCTCAAAATCCGTAGAGTAGTTACTCTTCCAGTAATTGCAAACCAAGACTGCCTCCTGAACCAGCAGTCTTCGGTTGAGGGTCAATCTCACAAGAGGAATGTCGTGTACGCACCTCAACGTTTTCCTTCGAAAGTATCTGCTTTAAAGACGAAATTTCCCTTTTTGTTCCCCAATCCTTCCATATGGCTAGGCGGACAAAGTTTAGGGCAGAGAGTTGCGAGGGAGTAGTTTGATCAGTGGTAGTGACGTGACTCCGGCGCTTTTGGAGTACGTGATGGTGGAAAGTAAGCCCCGAACCGCTCAGAATATCGTGCAAAAAATCAGGCAAGGGTACGCCGCTTTCTTGGCCCGAAACTCCCGACGTTCGTCGCTGGTTATCATCTCTGGAAGGGCGGTGAAACATGTGAATTTTCGGGTATATCTGTCCCACAATTTCGATTGCACTGGTGGAAAGGTTGTTGCGAGGTAGAGAGGGAATGCAATGAATTGTGGGAAACCCTGCACACCTATGTATATTACGTATGTGGTGCTATCACCCTAAAAATCTAGTGAAAATGTCATTGGTCCAGAAGGATAGACCGTCAATAAGGAATGTGACGAGAATTAAGACGCAAAGCACAAGCAATTGAACCAAATCGCGAGACTCCACGTAGTGTGAATGATCAATGGGGTAGGTAGGCTATATCTGGATATGTACTATGTCACAGTATATTTAGTCATGAGTGCATGAGCCTTGAGGCCTTGAGGTGATAACGAAGTATACTGTGGGAAAGTGTGAAATTTCGATCGGAGACCCAGAAGTGGATCAGAACGGAGGATGACTCGATGGACGAGGCAGATTTAGACGAACACGCAGAGACACGGGACATACAACTTGAATGTCGGGTGGCTGCTGTCACCGCAAGGGAATATACTGCGGCTTCTTCATGAAGGCCCATGAGGGCTACTTGTGCCCAGAGAAGAGTGGGGGGTTGGCGCAGATCTTGTCCGATATCGGTTATCAGATGGCCAAGAGGTGAAGTAGGAGGTGACAAGTCGATGATGCAAGGGTAAGGACTCTAGCCGAAAAGTAGCTTCAATGCGAAACTTCAGCAGCAGCGAAAGTGAGTATTCCCCTTATCAAGTTGATACTACCTGAACTTGGAGAAAAACACATGCCTCCAGAGAACAGGAAAGCATCCGTACAAGACGGACCCGGAGAAGCAAGGTATATGCACGAGGATGGACACGTTGCTTCATTTAACTTTGGGCAAGGGTTACGTTCAAGTTGATCGAAAAGAGCGCGTGACAGGCGCGATAGCTTGCAAGATACCGAGATTACACTCAAAACTCAAGCCCAAGCGAAAAGCGAGGGCCCGGCAGAAGGAGAAGTGACAAATTGGCCGTTTTACAGTAGATGCGACTGGCGGCAATACTGTAAGTGTGGTGCTGCTTTGCTGACTCACTCACTCACTTGCCAACCGCCCCGCTCGGCATGTTCCCGGAATATTTTGAGATTCCGAAATACTACCATGATTGTCACTTCTTGTTCTCCTTCTAGTGAACGAGAATTAACTCAGAACCACTTCAGCGCCCACAAAAATAGAGCAGCTAAAAGCTACCGTAACTCGAATACTTGACGTACTAATCTTGGCGGCAGAGATCACGTGATCACACTGGGATTTCGTTCATACTGGCAAATTCCGAATTAAGAGGCTTTGCAATATCTCAAGCTCTTTTTTGCGTATCAGTGTGACGGCATTTGCTCAAGCTCTATTGTGTCGGAAAACTCAGGGAAGGGGTTATAATAAATTAAAATTAATATAAGTAATGTAATTTGCCCATACTTGCTTATTATGGTTATAAGGGAGCTTTTAATGTGATTTATTGAATTCTTATATTCAATTATGGTTACATTAAATTACATAATGCGTTATTAAATTACCTTACATTCATTATAAGGCCTTTAAAATAATATTATAAGACAGATCAATTATAAGGCGCTCTGGAGTTTTCCGACATGAAGCTGGAACCACTGGTTATAAGTTAGGATTGGTGTACTGAGGAACTTGTTCTGACAACTGAAAACGCCACAGGAACCGATTCAGCCACTGGCAGAAATCGGACTAAAACAAGGACACAGCATTATTGAACATGCCGGCGCTGATACACGAACGTTATCGTGAAAGAAGACAAGCTCCTTAAGAAGTAACAGTAATCCTAGTACAGAGCATCCAATTAACACTGCCTTCACTCCAAATGCGATGCAAATTGACGGCATACGTGTAGAGTACAAAAGCTACTTTCCGTGATTCCGTCCGACGTCTTATCATCGCCCCACCCCATCTTTGTACGAGTACCCCCAGCCCGCTTTGCTATCATGATGGCTATGGTTATTAACTTCCTTAGTGGTTATTTCGCTTTTGACTTGAGTCACAGCGGCGAACGACATATCCCATGGGCAACAGCTCCCCTCAGCCAGTTCCCCCCGAGCCAGTAAATACTCAAGACGACGAGTGAGCTACTCATCTGGACTTTTCCAAAATTTCCTACCTCATTCCACATTGTGTTTTAATAAAGGTCTGTGGCTTGGTTCTTCGCACTCGACCAGGACAATAGTGGGCAAATATCTGCTGAGGAGCTGCGTCAGTGTTATCTTCTTCAAACCGAACGAATTCTGAGGAACTATACAGGGTGCGCGCTCATGAATGAGGATGGTGGAAGGAGTATGAGCTTGACTTCATTTTCCTGCAACGTCCTGCTCATCCCTCGTGTTGGTGCAGCGTTCTCCTTTGAGACTGTGCAGTACTTGATGAGTGTTTTCGTGGGTAGTCTAGCATTCCCTTTAAATTCCTCTCATAAGTTGACTTATACAGGATCTGGATGGCAGTGGCGAAATAGGACTTGAGGAGGTGAGAGTGTTCACATCCGATCACGAAGTTATGAAGGTAAACTCACACATTTACCCAGTTCAAACCTTTGTGGGTTTATGTTACGGTATGGTATCTCTCACGAGGTTATTCCGTCCTTCCAACCCCTATCGCAGAAATGGCGCGAGATGTTTGAATCATTCGACTATAATCAAGACGGTATCATAGACGCTGCTGAGCTCGAGAGTGCGCTCAATCATTACCAGTGCGTCTCGTTTCGTCCGAAGTGTTTGCGCTCTATATCTGAGAACTCGTTCCTGAAATCAGGTTGCAAGTCGGCCGACCCGTCATAAATTTCCTAGTTCACAAATACGGTGTGTTGCAATTGCCTTTACCTCGCGTCACTGTCAGCCAAACGCGTCCGACAGGGACGCGTCCCACTAATGGCCACAACGGCCCACCACAGATTGAACTTGATCGTTTCGTCTGTGCATGCGTTGTAGTACAACAGATGTGTGCGCTGTATGGCCGCTGCGAAGATGGGCGAACCCAGCCTATGGAGGTTAGCCGAGACGAGTTCCTCCTTTCCATTCTGAGGCTTCCTTGAGAGGGGTGGATAATTCAAGAAAAAGTCAAAACGGCGGCGTCCCCTAGGATATGTATACTAACTGTGAAAGCGAGTGCAGTGCGGACATAGTGCATTGGTGAATCTCATGTAAATGCCGTGGTGTACGATTCAGTACGAATATTAGACCCTGTGTACAGTATGAATGTGTTGCTTGAATGGCTCTGCTCCTTGGCTCTGCTCCTCCCGGACTGCGGTCTTCTTCCACCATCGCCATCACGCTCATGAATGTTTGGCCTTAAGTCCAATGACACGGTAGATGGCGTCTGATGCCTCATTGGACGCTGTTTCTGTACTTTAACCCCTCACTGGGCACCCTAAAGACGAGCACCTTGTATGAGTGACTCCGGGAGCTGAGAGAAGACACAGATGATTAATGGAACAGTGGAATTAGTTAGAAGGAAATATATATGCCTCTAGCATCTGGCGATTCGAAAAGGTGTCGAATCTTGATTCGGTTGCGTGGTGGCGCGGTGTGTTGAACAGGCTGGGGTAAGTCTATTAACTGTAGCTTCTGTAGCCAATCGAGGACACTGGATCGAACCATGGAGGCCGTGATACTGGTTCTGAGCTGTCTTGGGAATGGAATCATCAAGCTTCATGTAGTCTTGAATGCTACACTAGTACGAATGCACTACATATTAGGGTTCTTTCCCGGGTTCTACTACGCCCAGGACTTGGCCCAGGTGCATAATGAGTTGAATTTTAAAATGTACATCCCGGGACCGCTCAGATACGCACGCACTAGTGGCCCGCCGGAGGACCACCGCTTGGTGTTCTCAAATCCGCGGCATGATCCGTATCCGTGGTTATCCGTGGCGGCGATCCGTGGCCATAATGGCGGCCGAAGGCCCGGGACGAACCCCCGCTCCCCGTCAACTACGACTATCATACACTATGACTTGTCTTCTTCCGCTCAGGCTTCAAAACGCACTATGCAACTATCGCTGTCGCTTCATCGTCAACGCGTCAACCCTTGACCCCGTGTTCATACTCTTCTAATACTGTCCTCATACCAAACTCGAGAAGCCGTGCTTTCTCGGCATGGAACTGACAGAAGGAACCAAGTAAGGAGCACCAACTTTCCTCCAACCAACGCACACTTTCGGTACAGCCCGACCTCGTTCGCTTTACGAATCAGGTTGACGTGGTGAACCAGATCTTTTCCCTTATGTTCACAAAGTAAAGTGCACACGTGTCGCCCCAACTCGGAGTGAATGTGTATGTATGCTTTGTTACTCTGTTGTCATAATATGTAAAACACCGACGATCACCCCGAAGTTCAATAGATAAGCGGATTCAGGAGCTGCATCAGGCGTTACAGCAACACTAAATGTGGAAAAATGTCTCCCTCGGTGTTATCACACCCAGAGCTCTAGCCTCACCATGCTTATCTCTACACACCCTTCCTCAGCGGTTTGGCCGTCGTATCAGGTGGGACGAGTGTCAGCCTTGCGGTGGCCTCGCGCCTTCAGTTCCGGAAGAATTTGCCTTTAGTGTGACAATCTCAAATCAGAACGCAGGGATATAGGGCACCAGCGCTGGATGACCGTAGAAGCCACACTGTGGAAGAAGCGTGTCTAGCTCTCCGCTTCCCATGGAGCTTAGAGATCGGGTCTAAAAACTCGCGATACTCACGCTTCTGCTAGCTCAGCAGGGTGCCTGTGGCCTGTCTATGACGCTGCCTCAAAGGCCCGGGGTACAGTACATCCTCAGGCCGAGGCATCGATCCATCAAGCACTCCGCATGTTCAACATGTGTGATGGTCGCCCTTTCAACTTGAAATCGCGGGGTCGTTCAGTGCAACGTGCCAAAATCCATTGCTATCCCTCCAGTCTTGACCTGTTCTATCGCTGATGTCTTCTGTTCTCGAGACCTGTCTGGCTGCCAACGTCTCCGCAATCTAGGAGCACATCAATGGTTTGCTACGTCTCCCATGGACCATCCAACCAATGACATCTAACGAAGGGGTTCTGCTACACGCATGTCACATGGATTTGCAATCACCGGCAGGTAGACAGGCTACGCACAGAGCTCCACACCGCGGCCTCGTGGTCTCCTCCGCGGAGAAATCTGACATGAGCTCTCCGAAAGGACGCTGCGCAACCCCGATCGTTACGTTGGTTTACGGTATGTAGGTGTTTAGCGCCAGGTATTGTATTGATTGTTTCCCAGGAGCAGGCGCAATTCATTGCTATCTTGACGATCGCATATGCATCGATGAAGGTTTACTCCACGTCCGACTCTCCGCCCCAAAACTCGGAAATGAGCAAGGAAATACGTGGTCAGTGCGTGCGTTCTTTACAGTATCACGTGCAACCTAATGTACCTACTTCAGCCTACGCATCCCGTCGGCGTGGTCTGCTGTGGCCCTCATGGCCCTCGCTTCCCTATCTCACTTTGAAAGAACGTAGATAGCGCTTGCTCTTGCTAGCTTATGAACTATATCTCTTGACTCGCGCTCTGTGCCTTCCTGTTCGGTAGACCGCTGATGGTATCTGGATATATAATGCCCCTATCCCAGTCTTAAGTCAATTAAGCTACCGACCTCTCTTTACCGATGTCTGCGAACCGCATTCCACCCCCTTTCCCAAAGCCCTTTGGGAACTCAAACTCGCCGCCAAATGCGACAGGTACCGAACAACGCTCCATACCACCCACGCAAGGTTTTGCTTATCCTCCAGAAAGTACGTTTGCGCAAAATTTTCTTTGCACTTGTCTCGACGCTCCCGGCTGACGCTCCCCCCGATCTTTTCCAGCCCATATCCCCAGAGGCCCGCCTAACGGGGGACCACCCCAAATTCCTCCGCGGCCACCACATTCATATGCACCTATTCCCCCGTACCAACACACACATGGTTCAGTTCAAACACATCCAACATCATTCCCAATGCCTCAAGTACCGTACCCCCATGTGCCCGCTATCCCGTCAGGTCCGCCGCCATTCATGGCGCAGAGGAGCGAGGCTACGCACGTGCCCAGCTATATGCACAATCCTCCCCAGGTTGCGCCCCCGCCGCCTTATCCGAGCCCCTTACATGTGCCGACCATCATGTCGCACTCAGTATCACGTGACTCGAGGACGTCGCATACAACTGCTTCCTATACCCCGAGAAATCGTGCGTGTGTTCCTTGCAGCTTACTATTTACATATTCTGAGCGACTGGCTGAATTATGTGAGTAGAGGATGACTCGAACGGCGCGGGACATGGGGTTGGCCAAGGCTTTCCAACAACGCACGACAGCGACTCCCACCCTCGCCCAAAGGGTCCGCCTAGCGGTGGCGCATCCGGAGGTGAGCTTTTCATTCCATCGGAAACCCAACTTACATCGACCGTCATCAGTGCAAATATGTCGCAAATGCAAGAAGAAGCTTCCCTGTAAGTGCCGATGAGGTTGAGAAGGGCAGAATTGAAGGCCCCGAGTCGAGATTCAGCGATCGTCCGATCACATTATGTATTTCACCCAGACGTACTATTTATTTCTGACTACGCACTGAAGCATTTGAGAATGGTCACCACCGGAACTCACGGTTGGCTGCTCTGACTGCAGACGTTCCTCTTTGTGTGTTGTGAGTGTGTGCTTGTCGTGGCTCGGCCCATTTCAAAACTTTGCGCTCGAATAATCAGAGATTAATCAGCGTTTCTCGGCGATCCTGCGCGAACTTCCTCTAAGGTCTTGATGTTGGCGTCTCAGGACTGATTTTTGGAGAACGCAAGAAGGCCATCATGGGCTCGGGGACGACCTAACGCTTCGCACGTTGCAAGTACTACGCGGCAGTCAGCTTACCTTGAAGGATGCTTTGCAACATCCCTTGCTGCAGACCTCTCAAACTAGGTAATCACCCATCTCAGGCTGGCGTCTCAGACTCTCGACCCTACGGTCACTAGGGGTATCGTGGTTACGATGAGACACACGTCCCTCGGTACACTCGCCTCTGCCAGTGGATCTCTCGTTTTCTGCTTCCCATCCCCTGACCCTAATCCCCCTTCATTTTGGGCTGGGTGAACTGCCCGCCTCTTCTGTCCACGCCTACGTACGGTCATCATGTGCGGAAGAACCAGGGTGAACATCGAAACTCGATACGATTAACCATATGCGAGGCTATTGCACCCGAGAATAAGGTTTTCTGGGAGACTTGGAAAACGCCGTGAGACCACACAGTCAATAAGAAACCAAAAAATACGAGTAGCAAAATAAATACTAATGTCAGCATTTGAGGGAAACAGCTGAGGTTTGTCTGCCGGGACTCCGAAATATTTAAGTACGAGTAGAGTGAAACCTCTCTTGAGTAAACAAAGCGGTCTGCTTGGCGGCCGGTTGGGCAAGAGTGCTCGATTGGTTATTCGGCCAGCCAGCCAGCCTGAGAGTCGGCGAAGCCAGTGTCGTGTGTGACTGGGTCGTCGTAAGTAATTGTATGGTAGCTCCAACAAGAAAGCCAAGGCAACCATAAGTTCTTGAGTGGAGGGCCAGGTGCAACCACTCGCCCAGATTGGCTCAAAACCCACTAGATTGGCGACACAGTTGAGCGGAACCAAGTCCGAGTCTGGTTTCCCCCCTCGGCTCAGCGTGGCAATGATGGCATCAGTTTTGTATTCGTCTGCTGAGCTTCGCTGCTCGGACCGTCGATGGTGTTACGCCCGTCGTACGGTATCCATTTTAGGCTTGGACACATCATGGGGAGCATCGGCGCTGGATGACTGCAGAAGAGAAGCTTTTCTGGATCTCCGCTTCCCACGGAGTCCAAAGATCGAGCGACACTCACGTTTCTGCCGAATGGGGATTGGCAGGTGCAAATGGCCTTCTAAACGCTGGTCGTGTGCAAAGTCACAGCAAGAGCATGTATGTCGTAGGTCGCGCATCGTTGCATCAAGCACTCCGCATGCATACTAATGCTCGCTCATTCAAATCGCGGGGTTACTCGATTCAACATATCGATGCAACAACTACTACCTGGACCAGTCACCATGTCACTTCTGTTCTGACGTTATACTGTTCGTTCAAGTTCTAGAGACACGTATGGCTACTAACTTTTCCGCATCTGAATGATCGGCCTCGCCCCCCATACACTGGCATTGGCCACACTATCTACTATAACGGAGGGATTCTAAATCTCCAACTCCTGTGTCACATCTAATTTGCGATCTCCGGCAAACAGACGGGTTCCATGCAGGCTACATGCACGCAGAACCACACCCCAGCCTCGTTGTCCATCCGCTGAGAACTCAGACATGAGCCGCCCGAACGGACACTGCGCAACTCCGATCGTTACTAGTACGCCGTTGAGGTACGGTCTGCACGCGAAGCGCCATTCATTGTTTGTTCCCAGGAGTACAGTGTACGCAACTAAGATGCCATCTTAGCGATTACACCTGTCCTGACTAGATTGGTTTTCTTCTGCCCCAGAAGCCAGACCTAAGCGCCAAGCGCTAAGCAAATGAGTGGCCAGTCGTTGGTCCGTATCACGTGCAAATGATGAACCTACTGCAGTATACGAGTCCCATCAGGATGGCCTGCCCAGGTCTTCAGGACCCTCGCTTGGCCATCAAACCTCGAAGAATGTAGATAACGTCAGGTTCTGCCCGGTTTCGAAATATCTCCCGCTTTGTGCCTTCTTGTTCGGTAGACCGAGTACGACATCCGTATATATACCCTCCCTGTCCCAGTCTTAAAGTCAGTCAAAGTTTCTGATCTCGCTTTACAAATGCATACGAATTACCGTCAACAGTACACTTCCACTTGGACCGAAGACCCCGCCCAGGATGGTGCAGCCCCTGAACAATTTTGCGGGGGTTTTGCAGAGAGTCATACCTATCCACCACCGGCAGAAAGTACGTTCGCACAAATTTCCTTTGCACTCCCGATTTATCTTCGCAACCGTTTCCAGTTCGTGGCTCCAGAAGCAATGCTGGCTTTATCACCCCCACGAATACTTTACCTCTGTCACATCCGTCCGAGTCTGCTCGTGGTCACCCGTCCGAGTCTGTTCGTGGTCATCCGGGCCAGTTCTACTCACCGGGCCCACCTACACAAGGTCCAGTTCACAATCCGACACCCCAAATGCCTCAACCGCGGGAGGCCCATATACTCACCCCCGCCTCGGGCCAGCAGCCACAGAGGAGCGTGACTATGCCAATACCTGATCCGAGTGATCGTAGCGATATTTATCTTGCACCCCGGGATCATTCAAGTTCGAAATACCCCCAAGACTACCCTCCACAACAGCAGAGCATGTCGCGCTCACAATCGCAATGTGCTCCTGAGATGTTGGGGCCAGCCTACTATAGTCCTCCCCTTGACCAGAGATATCCGGCCGGGGGTGCCTCGCCAATCCAGGCTACCAACAGTGGCGTGAGCTCAAAGGCACCGGGAAGTGGCGGCGCTTCTGGGGTTAAAGGCAGACGCCAATCAGAGAGACGTGAGTCTTACACTCTATCGGAAGCCAGCATACACTGACCCTCATCAGCATCCGATTCGACAGGCGGGAATTGTTGCCGTGTGATCTAGGTATTTGGTCGTGCAAAGACTGGCAATCGCCAGTAACGCTGGGGTTTACAGCGAGGACTGAGCATCCTCAAGGCTAGATCGAGGTTTGGCGATAGTCCGGACCACACTATGTAATTCACACAGTTTTATTTCTGACTATAATACTGAACTATTTACTGAGCATCACCGGCGGGCACAGTGGGCATCTCCGAGTCTTACCTCGCTCGTTATGTGTACTACTAGTAATGTACTACTAGTAATGTGTATGTATGTGGGTGCGCGTTATGGCTTGACCTCTACAAAATTTCCTGCTCGAAAGTTGAGTTGTTCAGGGACTCGCAGTCTATCCTGTGATAAACCTCCACGAGTGATGGAGATGACGTCTCAGGACTCGTTTGGGCGAACGATGATGAGGTTAACCTGATGCCAGCTAGAAGATTACAGCTTGGATCCGCCTGGGGACCCGAGTGCGGGTCACTCGTTTCACTAGCTGCTGGAAGATCGGGTCTTCCTCCTTCCACTAGGGTCATGACACGAGTCCATTTCAACCCGTTAACGCACGCAGAAGGTAGGAGTTGCGATATGCGTCGGTAACATCGGATACCTGGTGATAAGGTTTTCCTGGGAGACTTGGCAAGAAACGCCAAGGCTAGCTACATCGTTCTCGAGAGTTGGGACCAATAATTAAGAATGGAGTCGCTCAGATCGGCTTAAAAACCCACAAGATTGGCGACGCGGTTGAGAAGAACCAAGCCCGAGCTGCAACGAATCCAATCCAAGGACAATCTTTGTCGGGTCGAACGGCCCGCTACCTCCGGTCAGTTATCTGGGAGGAATGAGCGCCTACTAGTAACACTGGCAGAAACTCGTGAAGGCGTAAGAGCAGAAACAGAAACGTTGTCAGTGACGTCGAAAAAGTTGGTGCTTAACCTTCTGATTGCTAAGATCGGAGACTGGTCGAAGACAAGTTCCTGTACTATCCGTGTTTCAACGTGAGAAACAAGTGCGAAAGATTGCACGCTCACAACCGTGACCCCTTCTTCTCGACCGTTAGGGGTGTCCCTCGCGGTAGTCCCTCTCGCGGCTCCTTCAGTTCGGTTACACAACAATCTCACAAAGGACAGACATCGGAGCAATTTCCAATTCGACACAAACGTCATGTTCGTCGTCATTATTCCGAGTCAGGCAAAAGGTCGTTATGTGTTCACAAGCATCACTGGGGCCATAGGAATAGCACTTGTGTTTGTGACATGTGTAGCATCTCCGCAACCTAGACTACCAGTCCGCACTCCACTGCAAGCGCCAAGTCATCGAATAGTGAGCTTCGATTCACCCACAAGGAAGTGTCGACGTATGATCATGAATGAGTGAGACCCCGAGCGGCCGAGACCCTTGTCCCAAAGGGTGACAGGCAAGTGCTCGGAGATAACACGCAAAGAGACGCAGAACGGACGTAGCCCAGGGTTTCTGCATTGCGGAGAGTGAGAGGCTTCAATGTAAGCGGCAATGTGTCATGACGGCTTCCCTGACACCGTCCTGCCAGTGATTGCTAGGGTCCGCTAGCTACAGTCCTTTTGCCCAGGGAGGAGTGGGAGATGAGCGCTATGCATACTGCGAGTCGCCATAGATCTCCGACGCCGACATCCCCGCCACAACACCAAAACGCAAAAAGGCGACGTGAAATGCGCCAAGTCGCCGGACGAGGGCCGCGTTTGATATTTCGAGGTTACATGTGGCATGTGGCAGGGGCGTGGGTTCAATGCGAGCGTGAACGTGTAGCATGCGAGGCGGAAACTTCACGAAAGGCATGGCTTACACGTTGTCGCGGAGCTATTGCAGTCAAGTGTACGCGTATGACAAAATCCGTACACGGAGGACGGACATGTTGCTTTTCATTCAGCCCGTGGGCCTGGGGTACGGCGAATACAGCGCGCGACAAGCGCGATGCCATGGCCGTGGTCGTAATTAACGACTCTCGGCGAACGAGCGAGGCGCAGTTCACGCCGCGCGAACAGGGCACAGGGCCGCATGGTGGTGAGATAAGCTGCGGCGCAACTTGCTGGCGCCGCCTACATCCCCAATCCTGTCGACACGAGGCCAGATATTAGGGGCCCGAAGGTCACCACCTTCACCATACTGGTAGTGTATGGGATCTCCGTGATCTCCATCGGAGAACACGGCCATTGTTTTGAAAGGAACAAAGGAGCCTTGACGAAGAACCATGATGGGAATCATGTTCGCTGGTAGCTGAACTACCTAAATAAGTGGGTCTACTGTAGCCAATGGCTGAACGCCATCAGACGCCAGGGCCACAGCATGTGCTGTCATCATGTTCCGGTTCGGGTCCAGTTGTGTCAAGTAACAACTTGCATAAGTACGCAGATCGATAACGTGATGGAAATGGCTCAGGCTGTTGCGGTTCGATAAGGTTGGAACAGGTGGAGATGATAAGACGAACGCTAACCTCGAACTTGAACACGTGCAGTGGGGCGGCGGCGGCCTTATACTGTACAAATAAGGACACCGCATTCGAGCCGTTACGCCACAACGCGTGAACAGGTACAGTAAGGACATTGCGCGCGTTTACGACCAGTACAAAAGGAAACATTCGGTGACCCCGCTTATTCCCCTATCTCGTCACGGGTTGAGAAACTATCATGATGACAATCTGGAATCTGGTGAGCCATTCGTCCTTTGAGCTAGGTGGTTGTTGGCTATGTTTCGATATCTAACGCTGCAGAACTGTTATGATAGTTTACTGGGGGAGGTTCAAAGAAGAAAGAAGAGAGAAAACAATATGCCCCAAACTTGGGGCTAAGTCCAACATCGCCCGGTTATCCTCCTCCGAATTCGCAGCAACATCCGCCCGCGTCTCAGCCGCAAGGAACATATCCCAACTGGCAGAGTAGTCCCACTGAACCGAACCAACCGAATCAACAGGCGGCCGCGCCAAATATCCAAGATGACGAGTGAGTCGGAGTCCCTGTTGTCCAGAATCTATTGACTCATGTGTCTGACTTTACAGGCAATTGGCCTGGTTTACTGCTATTGACCAGGACGGCAGTGGACAAGTATCCGCCGAGGAGCTGCGTCAGTACAATTTCCTTTCCTCCTGAACAAAGACTGAATAGTTGTGCAGAAAGCGCGCTTATAAGTGGATATGGCGGAAAGCGTATGACTTCTTTTTCTCCATTCAGCAATATCCTGATTATCCCTCACGTCGCAGGGTTCTCCACTCAGACTGTGCAATACTTGATGAGCGTCTTCGTATGTGCTCTTGCCTGAGAGATTCTCTCGAAAGTTGATTTTGTGCAGGACCTGGATGGCAGTGGGGAAATTGGGATTGATGAAGTGAGTGGGTCAGTCTTTGTTCACGACATTAACTCAACCATCGCGTCCAGTTTAAGCCCCTGTGGGATTATGTCAAGGTATGGAATTACTCGCGCAAATCTGACACCTTTTTCAATATCTCTGTCGCAGCAATGGCGAGAGATGTTCGAATCCTTTGACGATAACCAAGACGGCATCATCGACGCTGGTGAACTCTTAAACGCTCTCAAACATTACAAGTATGTCCTGTTTCTTTCGAAGTACTTGTGCACCATATCTGAGAACTTGTGCCTAACAACAGCCTGGAAGTCGGTACCCATGTAATCAACTTCCTAATACACAAATACGGTGCGTTGCGATCGTCGTTACCCTGCGCTACTTGTAATACGAAATGTACACAACAGGCACGCCCCATGGCCACAATGGCCCACCACAGATTGAACTGGATCGTTTCGTGTGTGCATGCGTAGTCGTGCAGCAGATGTCTGCGCTATACGACCGCTGTGGAGCTGGCCGAGACGCACCAATGGAGATCAGCCGGGACGACTTCCTCCTCGCGATTTTACGGCTCCCTTGACATGAGGTCGATCGTCCGAAACGACGGCGTTCCGCTGTTCACCGCCTCGGACAGCAGGAAGTGAGGGCAGTGTGGACAGACTGCGTGGGTTGGTGCATTTTTCACAGCCCTCAGGTCCCGAGAGGTGTACCTATACGAACGTGGATAAGCGGTTTCGTGGCTGAGTTCTTCCTGACTATATATGCCGCGCAATGTATTCTATGGACCTTCGAATTTGAGGCTCGAAAGCAAAGCAGGTCAATGCCCGTTACTTTACGTCTTCATCGGTCGCCAGATAAGCAGGAGATATTAATAGCTTGCTTATTATTAGCCATGCTGGCATTGCATTTTAATCTGAACATATATAAGTTATGGGCTATTAATAGCTTTTGAACCCAAATCCACGCCCTGATGTGATGAAATGCAGCCATTTTCCCGACAGTTCGCGCGACGAAGAAGGACGAAATAGGGTCAATGATGACTTTTTGGCCGTGAAAAGAGGACTGAGGGTCAAGGCGAATGTAGTCAACACAATTGAGCGACAGCGACGCACAGAGAGCACGAAAGAGAAGCGTACCTCGGACGCTGCCGCAATTGGCGAACTGGAGGAGGCTGTGTGCACTGCACCCAGACCCTACTTACTACATCGCCTAGGCCATTTAGGCAACCCAGAATGCGATGTCGACACTCGTCGAGGGATACAGGGAGTTAAATTATGAGTCAATCCGTCATAAATGTAGCGGGCGGCTCCTTCACACACCTGCAGTGAAAACCCACGTTTCTGTCACCCGCCAATATCTTATTTCCTCCGTTCAGCAACCTAGCTTTCCCTTATCTTTCTCACTACTGTACATTCTCTGAGCCTAGAAAAGATGCCCTCTTTCTTCAAGGTTAGTCGCGACAAGAGTCGCGAACTAGGTTGCACGCCTCTCTTGTGTCTGATTACTAATCTGGACCTTCACTCCCGTAGCGTAAGCATGCAAGCGGTTACCAAGGGAGCACCAGTAGCAGCGGCGCATATCCTCAACTCCCTTCTGTGAGCAACAGCAACAGCAACCAATCCACTTATGGCGTCCAAGGCAATTCGGCCCCTATCGGTTGGTCGGGTCCGGGGCAAGCTTCCCGTCCCCCGCAGGGCGACCTTCGTCTACAAGTTCCCTCAACTCGACCTAGCGGCCCCGCAAGTGCAGGTGGTTTCATTACCCCCACCCTCTCTCCTTCTCCCGGTGGTGTCACCCCACCAGGCAGTGCCAGCTATCCGGGCGGGTTTGCTCCGCAGGGGCCGCCACCGATTGTTCCGCGCAACCCTCAGCAAGACGAGTACGTCGTTCATATTCTTCAGTGCCTTCATTCACTAAACCGTGCTCTGGTAGATGCTACTCTTGGTTCGTGGCGATCGACCAAGACGGTAGTGGGGAGATATCTCCTCAGGAATTGCGTACGTGCCCTTTTGTCTGAAACTTGCGACCAGTTCGACTGAGCTAGAGTACAGAAAGCGCACTCATGAACGATGGCGGTTAGCATTTATTATGCCTTTCTTTTCTGCGTCCGAAAGCTTCATTGGACCCTGGTTTCTAGGTCTCAAGTTCTCAGCAGGCACCGTGAAGTATCTGATGAGCATTTTCGTATGTCCGAATCTTTTTAAGCGACGACGTCTAATGTAGTATGTGAACAGGACGTCGATAACAGCAGAGGAATTGGCTTCCAGGAGGTATGTGTTAATCTATCGCCGAGTGGTTAGAATTATAATCGTTCTGCGCAGTTTGAATCCCTGTGGAACTACATTACCGTATGTTTTTCTAATGATACCCTTTCTCGTCTCACATTCTTAGTAGCAATGGCGACAAATGTTTGAATCATTCGACATTGACCGTAACGGAAAAATCGATGCAGACGAACTGGGCCGTGCGTTGGCTCACTACGAGTACGTGCACCCCCTGATTTCTACCAATTGGTATTGATGTAGGCCATTCTGTTTAGTCTCCGTGTCGGTCTACCTGTCCTTGATCTCTTAGTCAAGAAATATGGTGGGTTCTCCCTCATTATCTTCTGCATATGTGGCGCTAATTCGAATCTGGCTTCCCAAAGCGGTTGCTGCCCCACGAACAAGGGGTTATCAGAATGGTCCTCCCCCCCGACCGCAGATAGATCTGGACCGTTTCGTCTGCGCATGTGTTGTTGTGCGGCAGATGTGTCAGCTGTACGAACAGTGTACTGGATATGGCGCGGCGCAGATTAGCAGGGACGATTTTATTCGAGCCGTGATATCCCTGCCTTGAGAGTACTGTACAGCGGGCAGTTTCTAGTAGACGTCGCACGTTCGATTTGTAGGATTGGTTTCACCACTCAACCAGAGTTGCGTGATTGTCATTTTGCTGCCCCCCTGGACCTCAGACTGAGGCGAATTCAGCTTAAAAATCTCCCACTTTCGCGGTCACAGCTCTTTTCATAAATGGACACCTTGGTGAAATAATTAAATTCTGTTGGGAAAGATACACTATTAGGATACACAACTTGCAAGACAAATTTTCGAACGAAATATTTGCTTCACGTGGCAATTTGGTCGGCGCACTCAGTGTAGCGGAGCCAGCCCAGAAAGACCTGGCCGTAGTTAGGTCTCTTTCTGGAATGCCTGGAAACATGCGGGGTTGGGTGTTTGAGCAGCAGGGGCTGACTCCAGAAAGTAGACTAGGAAAGAAGCTTCTAGGGAAGAAGCTCCACGTGAGGTGGAATTATAGCCCCTTTCACCGCACTGCAGATCGTTGAGCTTTAGTCAATGTCATGATCCTGGAATTCATCGTCAATGCAGTCCAGGATCTCGAGACAATATAAAAGGGACAAACTCGCCCGCTGGCCCCGCTCACCAGTCTCTTTCTTTTCCTTTCCTCGCTCTGCATTTCCCGTCTTGCTGTACCCGGCCCTCTCCTGAAAGGAATACACCAAACTCTACACACGGTTCACAGTTTGGATCGGTGGCGTTACGTCAGGGAGCCGGAAGGGGTGTGACCACAACTCTGACTCAGAGAAGAGAGGGCCTTGGAGAATGTTCGGTGTCCCGTTCGCCGAGCCTACACTTGCATGTGACGTATGGTACAGTAGGTCCAGGCTTTGAGAGTGTAGAATAAGTGACAGGGCCTAGGCACTGTGGAGAATGTGGAGTAGTGGCGGAGTAGTCACCTGTGGGCGCGTGTTCTCGACCGCCTCGGTTGCCTTGGTGAACCCTTCTTGGAGGTGCCTAAAGTGGTATACAGTAACTTATTTGGTTAAGTTACTCAGACTGTATGGTCTAGACCGAGGGATTAGCGTAGAGTGCGCCCTGGGCTGGATTGGAGCGTGAGTGGAGTGAGTAAGAGCTGCGGGCCGGCAAACTCAAGCCATTTCTTCATCGTTTCTTCAACAAAATCATTAATCATTGGCTATCACCAGCTCGCGCACGGCTATCCACATACGCCACATGACGAATCTCACCGCATTCCACGTCCATGGGTGTCTCCTGCTCCACTTCTCCTGGTCCTCGCCTCGCCAACTCGCTGGGAAGGACTGATGACGGCCTACCTTTACCTGGTCGTGGAGCCTATTTCTCCACCCCACCTTCCCGTTTGGAAAATATATCGTTGAGTATAAATAGGCTCTACTCAGGGGGAAAGTCGTTACTGATCCCATTCCCCCAATGCCTACGAATTCCATGCCACCTCACTTCCCTCAGCCCCTCGTCCCCGCGACTGCGAACCCCGCGACTAATGCTGCTGAAGCTGCGTTCTATCTCGTCATAAGCCCCACACAGGTTCCTGCTCATCTTCCACCATGTAAGTTTTCATGGCGTGTCCTTGGCACCTTGTCCGGTGTTCCCGATTGGGCCTCATCTCATGAATATTTCCAGTCCCCAGCCCCGGAATAACCCCTCCCCCTCTGCATCCCTCATATAGACTTCCATCACAACCGTCTCGCCCTCCTGCCATCCCAATGCCTCTGGAACAAGCCAACCATGTGACGACTGTACAGGTTGTACCCTCGCTTTCTCCGAGCGGGAGCAATCGTGCGTATGTTCCCCACAACCTGCTATAAATTCCCTTGGCAAACCGGGACGTGAGTGGAACAGAGGATAGGTCGGGTGGCGATGTGCTCGTGAAGTCACCGCCCTACCGTCCCATCTTTTCTGGCTCGTTCGGCATCACGCCTCCGTCCCAACAGCGGACGCAGGAGCACCCAGCACGAGCATCCCGGCTGGCTAGATTTTTCTCGACACTGTTCAGAATCCCACGCCCGTTCCGCAAACAGACTGCGCAGCAACACACCGTACAGGAGTCCCAGCTCCTTACGTTTTCTTGTAGGTATCCCGAGTGTCCTGCTTCCGTTGGATATGATCTCGCGGCTCGTTTGGGTGGCTTCTGCTGCGATACTCACATGCGGTAAGCCGTCCCCAAGCCTTCACGTTGGCGAACTGTGTACCTATTCTTTTGAGCAGGAGGGCAATCCGTGAAGGTAGAGCAACTCAGTGTCCCAGATGCCAACAGCGAGTTTGTCCTGAGGGATGGAATTTCTGCAGTGCGCAGTGCGCTAATGGGCATGCTTGAACAGCTGCTTCTAGAGATCCTCAAGTGGTCAACTGGACGATAGTCCGCCGGACCACATTCTACTGTTTCATTTGTATTCAACGTCGACAGCAGCAGTCATTCGCTGCTCAATTTTAAGAGGAACTTGAAAGTTCCTACGAAAGACGCAGAGAGAGCTGCAATAGCTCCAGAGACTGTGAAACGACAGAACAGAACCCGACGAAAGTTCAAGTTGCGACGAGTGTGGTGTGATAACTGTCACATCGCGTCCCGGAAGCCGCCCAGTGAAGTTTCTTAGGCCATTTTTGTATGCTCACGCAAATGGCGCCGCCTTGTGCGCCGCGGAGCATGCACGCATGGCAGCCCCCGGACTTGAGAAGTTGTACTCCCCTGGAATCGCACCGCGCAAAGCCAAAAGGAGCGGGGACCTTCCCCTACCCCCGGACACCACCTTATTCTGTTCTCGTTTGTGAATCATACAAAGGTAGGTTGGGCGCTTCTCCGACAATGCCAGTCATCTCGCGGATAGCCCAGTTTATAGTCATATGTGCCCATCGAGGTGGCCTACGAAGTTCGATGAGAATCCTCGTGTTCGCTGCATGTGAAACACAAGGAGTCAGGGATTCAGAAGTCAGGCCTGATGGTGGAGCATCAACGCATCAGTCTCGACGGCTGCGCATCATTACTATGATATCGCGCAGAGGTTCGAATGCCGAGTAGAGAACTCCTCACTCAAACGAGTGCGCAACTAGGCCGTCTAGTTCATGTGCGAGGCCTGTCCACCAGTCGCGACATACCCGTAGCATACCCGATCATCGATCGTCTACCTTTCCGCTCCCACAATTTCCCGTGCTGCCCGCCGGACCCCTCCCTTGTCGTCGCGTAGCACTACCTCTCAGACTGCCCAGCAAAGACACTTGGAGACAGGTAAGTTATGTGTCTCGCCTGGTTGGCTGGTTCTATCCCCCGGCCGGGGGAATTGCCTATCTCATTGGCGTTCGGAGCTAACTTCGCGAACGATGCCCACGTCTGTTTTTCGAGTATTGTGTAGACCACCAGTCTTATCTCTCTTCTTGTCACCATACTTTGCATATGCCGTCAGCCCCCGTGTTCGTCTGGCAGTTCGGGTGATGGGGGTGCGCCAAGCTACTTTGGGTGGGCTCTCGACTATTTGACAGCGACCGCGTTCAAGTTCTTCGAGTCCCTGATATTGTGGACCCAGTCCGACCGAAGTTTGAACGAAGAACAGTGGTATTTGAACAAACGTCCCAGGGTCTCCGCTACGCACGGAGGTTGCGAATCAAAACTCTTGTTTCCGCTGAATGGGGATCGGGAGTGTGCTATTCATAGCCGCGGTCCGATCAAGATCAAGACTCAAGGTGTTCTGTCTTTCTCCTATCAAAGTGACAAGCGCTCCTTACCTTTGCCATGTTCCGCGGCCGTTTGCCCCAGCGTTTGCCTATCTCGCGGGGCTGCCTATAGCATAACATCTCGAACTTCATCTCACGTAGATTAAGGCTCCCGCCAGCGAAATTGGTTATGTGATCGGTTTTGTCTCTAACTCTTGGGGACAAATGAAAGGCCAACTTGGATCG
Source organism: Lactarius quietus (assembly GCA_015025155.1). Lineage (NCBI taxonomy): Eukaryota > Fungi > Basidiomycota > Agaricomycetes > Russulales > Russulaceae > Lactarius > Lactarius quietus. The sequence goes on from WITN01000107.1 coordinate 49,123, forward strand.
CAACTTTTTCGGCGATTTAGGGTGCGTGGACCTATACTTTCCCAGGCTATCTGAAGCCAGAGGGATGATTCTCACTTTTGGATTTGATTAGTACATCAGACAGGTCATGTGCTGAATAGTCTTCAGATGATTATGGGGTGAAGCACCTCGCACAAGCCTCGTTTTCTCTCGAGAGGGACCGTCCTTTGATAGGGAAGCTCACTGGGGCACGCTGCGAACTTTGATCATTACGTTGTTGTCGCACACGGCGTAGCGCCGTGTAGTGGGCACTCAACTCTTTTTATATTCTTCGGACCTTGCCAGGAACGGCTGAGCCTGAGGTCCCAAGGCCATCACATCAACGACTTTGGCAACGACCATGCCCTCTCAATTTCTACACCTGGGTACGCAGTTCTTATCATGCGCCGCGTGGTCATTTCAAATTCCATCGGTATCGTCCGCTCCGAGCTTCCTGGTCTCGCTTCACTGTCTCATGGTGAAGGACGCGGAAAGCGGCCGGCCTTCACCTGTTTATAGTGTACATGCCCCCGCTCGTGATCTTTTTTGCGCCGTCCAAATGAAGATAGCAACATGTTATATATAGCTCCCTCTGAAGGGACGAGAAGGAGGGTCAGGTCATTGATTTCATTCCAAAATGGATCACTTCATTCCTGAATTCCCTCATCCCGCCTTCCCCGCTGGGACTATGAACCGCTCATTAAGTGCGCAGGGGGCTGCTTTCTATCTCGTCCCTGGTCGCGCGCAGGGCTCTACTCATACCCTAAACGGTGCGTTTGTGACCTAGCCTCAGCAATTTGTTCGATGTGCCATTGAAGCCCACGAACACTTCCAGTTCCTAGCCCCCGAAGAACTCCATCACCTATGCCTTCCCCACTCCCATATTCCTCACAACAATCTCTCCATCCGGCCTTCCCAATGCCTCCGGGACAAGACTTTCAGGTTGCACGCCAGCCTTCTCCGAATTATTCCTCGCGAGAACCAGTAACACCGCACTTACAATCGTACTCGATGGTATCGGGACCGGCTCATTCACCCGCCACCTACCAGAGAAATCGTGCGTGTGTTCCCTACACCTCCTATAAGCCCCCTTAGCAATCGGTGGTATGAACGGAGTAGTGGACGACTCGGATGACGAGATTTACGATGACGCCGAAGGATCAGCAACGCACAATGGCGAACTGCTCGCCAAATCTCCTCCGACCCGTTCCATCTTCTCCGGGTTCAGCCTCTCCCGCCCGTCCCGAAGGCAGACTGTGGACCGCCCAGTACAAAGAGCCCAGTTGCCTTCATCTCCTTGTAGATTTCCCGAGTGTCAAGCTTCCGTCAGAAGTGATGTGGCAGCACGTTTGGGTGGGTTCTGCTGTGATTCGCACATGCGGTAGGTAGTCCTTTCACGTCGGCGCGCAAATTATCAACAGTATACCTATTTCTTGACCAGGTCGGCAATTTATAATGGGTTGGCAACACAATGTCCCAGGGACAGATGCCAGCGGGTTTGTCCTGCGGGATCGACATTTTGCAGTGCGCAGTGCGCCAATGGGCGGGCGTGAGGCGCAGATAAAGCCTACAACTCGTGAGTTCAATTGACACTCCAACTACAGTCCGACCACATTCCACGATTTCGCCTGTACCTTTATCGTCGTCCTGGTACTCTGTCATGCTATTTATTCATCACTTTGAGATGTCGCACGAAAGAGGAGCGAGTGAGTCACATAGAGAGAAACTAGAGGCCGAACTACAGAGCAGAATCCAGCGATAGTTGCGATCAGTGCTGTATAATAACCACTACCTTTTCCGGGGCTTCGATGCAGGCGCCATAACCTGAAACCAAAGAAGACTCCCTGTGATGTTTCTTTTGCCACTAGTTATCGTTGCGGGAGAAGCAATCATGCCAAGAAACGAGAACTGCCGGCAGGTTCGCAAGTACAGTACTAGTACGCACGTGTACTAGTATCGCCCACCCCCATTGCCTCCTCCGCTATTGCACTGGCAGAGACGATGATCAGTAGCATTCATGCATGCATGTTCAGGGGCAACGCATAATAAAATCAGGAGGAGCGCTCTTCAAGCCAACAGCTGGGTAACACTGCTTGGACTGGACCCACTGACACTATTCTACCAAACCACTACGCTGCCACCGCGTTTGTCAGTGGTGGGCCTTCTTCCCGGGAGTTGCCGCGCCGGGCATCTCCACTCCGTCCAATTGAACGCGGTTCAGTGCTGTACAATAATCAAGACGCTGCAGCAACTAGGGCCGTGGTATTATGCATTGCACAAGCTTTTCAGACTTAACTCTGTAATATCGTTCATCAACTCAAGATGGTTGAGCAGCAGATCTCAGGTTAGGATCAGCGTTCTAGCTCTACTCTCTCTGGCTATTTCCCAAGGAGCTCAGAAGGCACCGATGGGTCTACGTAGTATCCAAGCCTGCGGAAATTCCGCTGAATGAGGTTCTGAAGGGTCCTTAGCCACGGTACGAGATGCCAATCGAGCCAAGATTCTATATTCAGATTGAGGTTTCAAGCATCCGCATGTACAACACAACGCCTTTCACGGTCGCCGCTTAACTCGCGGGCTATCAAGCGTGACACAGCCAATGTTATTCCACTCGTGGTTCCGGTCATCTCCACAACTATTGAGACGCATTCGCATTAGGCTCTGGACGTTTCTGCAATCTGAGAATGCGCGAACAGCAGACAAGCCCGCAGGTATGCGACCCCTAAATTATATAAGCTTATGCACGAATTGTCTGGATTGGCGTGAGCCACACCTATGCACCCAACCTCGTTGTCCTTCCACGCTACAGCAACTCAACGCCAGGAGGTACCGGAATTACTGCGGAACTGAGATCACCACGTGGAGCATGGCGCCGGGCTATGGCGCCTCTCAATTTATATTCTTAGGAAATAATTCTCAGGGATGGATAGGACTTGCCATCAACCATGCCTGATTCGATTAGTTTTGCGCCCATCCAAAAACCTGGAAATAATGAAGTGCGAATTGTCATATCCATAATGGGATCTCCGCGGTCTTCCAGTCCCATCTGTTTGGCTAGCCCCGACCCTCATGATCATTGCTTCTCGTGTCAGCTGGAAGCGCCCAGATAACGACTGGATTTTGTTAGTTTGTTGTACTGTGTGTGTCCCCAACGCGCAGTGTGCCTCGACGTCGGGTATTTGTCATGAATATATATGTCCTAACTTATATGAGAACAAGGAGCAGTCAGTCAGGTCGCAGATCTCACTTTATCGATGATACCTTCGAGCCACAGGCCGCCCCCACCCTCTTTCCCCTTCGCCCCCTCTCTCCAGCTGCGATCCCGATGAGGCGAACAATTTCTTACCGCAGGTCACGCGCAGGGTTATGGACGTTACCCGCAAAGTAGGTGCAAAATATCCTTGGCACCCTCTTCGTGCGCCCGGTGATCTCCGCGAATTTTTCAGATCCTAGCCTAGGGCTACACCGTCTCCTTTGTCGCCCCCGCAGAACTGTTACCCTCTCAATACCACCCACATATCCTCCTACGCCTCAACATACCTTGGTGTCGAGTCATCCTCATCCGGCGGTCTTCCCAACCCCTGAAGTACACAGCACCATGCACCCTCTACCTATTTTGGCTGCCCACGCACCCAGAGCGCCCACTAACCGTTTGGACCCACCACCCAGATGGAGAGAAGTGTAACAATGCCCCTCCCGGTCCTCATGGCAATACCCATGGGCATTATCCGAACGACGCCTTACGAGCACCGGTCATGTCCCCCCTCGATCACACTTAGGATGTCCGGAGCGACGCCATCCCTTCAAGGTCCCGCCACAGAAATCGTGCGTGCGTTCCTTACGTCTTAATATAGACATACACTTAGTCAGTGGTGGTTTGAACTGAGTAGAGGACGACTCAGATGAGAGAGGCTGGGATGACCATGGAGCCTCGGTAACGCATAGTAGTGACGCGATTCCAGAGGCCCTCCAATCTCCCTTGGTTGGGGATTTGACCTCTCACACCGTCCTACCGCTTCAAACAGTGCCTTCTGCAAGCTACGAATCTATGTAAACCTGCACTCCATAGAGATATCCGCGCACTGACACACTTCAGTCACCTCGGAACCCAGCCTCGAACCAAACACAGACACAAGCAGCTCAGTCGTGCCACCCCAGCTGACCTGCATTTCGCTGCAGGTTGCGCGGGTGTGAAACTCCTGTCGCAAGTGAGATAGTGGGACGTTACGATGGGTTCTGCTGCAGTAGTCACAGGTCGTATGTGACACTTTCACGTCGTGCAGGCTCTCAGTCTGGTTCTCATCGTCAATTAGGATGGCACTTTGCCCCGGGTGCAGGCAGCAGTTTTGTCCCGATGGACAGACATACTGTACAGGGTGTGTGAATGCCCAAGTGAATGCCAGTAGGCGGCAGCGTTAGAGTGCAGAGTGGCGCACTGCAGCTGACGATTCTCAAGTTGAGACGACTACTCCGACAATACTATGTATTTAACCTAGCATTTTTACTAGTGGATGCGTTATTTACTTTTATTACTCAACATTCAGAGCTTCAAGCGTCAAGCCTTCAAAGTTGCCAGGCTAAAAAAGGGGGGAAACAAGCTGCTTACTACAATCCCGACCTTGATCCCGACTCGAGAAAAAATGCCAAATCATAAATCCACCGAGTATCATCTCGGACTCTCTGTCCACGTTTTTCGAGTAGTACATATTCGACCAAGCAACTTTTATCTTATGTCTAATCTGTGCTTTGCACTACTCGCACGATGGATTCGGATGACAAGTGCTGGGGCTTTTGTTGTATCCCCGATGAAGAACCTTGACGTCAAGATTTGAACCGCCTTGGACCAGAGAGTGTGGCGAGGCCGCCGCTCGCGCGTCCACTGCCGTGGCTCAACTTGAACCTCGTACGAAAACACTCTCCCAAGCAAGGCCTAAAAGTAGTTCCCAGAACTACCAGCTGCATCCTAAATGAGACCGGGCCTTTGCTGGATCTCCGTCACAGTCAGGTCGTTGTATCATCAGTTTGGCCCTTGGAGAAAGAGGGTCAGCTCATACGAGATGACTCATCCTTGGTATCCGAGGACTCGATCTCACCCCGCTAGGGACGTGGGCGTTCTCGCCGTCCCATCGCCGTCCCTTTGCCTGCACCCACTCCGACGTATCTCGTAGGATCTGGCTTCTCGCAGTTTTCGGCTCGCCATGTTTTGCGAGCTTCTCGCACCTTAGGGTCCCACTAGTGCGCACATTGTGCGCGCAAGGAGGCGCGAGATAAAACAGTCATCAAATATCGAGAAGTAGAATCTATATTACATGCAAAGAAGACCCGAGACCCGACGAAATCGGCCATCTGGTCATAGGCCAACCACAGTCGAAGATTACTGTACGCGTGCTTCTCTCAAATGTATTGCTTAACATACAGTACCCCACTGCAGTATATGCTAGTGGTAGGACAGAAATGTGTGGCGTTCCCAGCTGGGCGTATTTGGCCAAGGTTCGAGCCACAGTCACAATGTCGAGTTGTTCTCGGGTCATTCTCGGGTCATGGTAGCTGAAGCTGAAGCCCTGGTACTACGATGGCCGTATCGGCCTGATCGGCTCGTAGCCACACGATTGGCTCCATGATGAGACCGAAACTGGACTTCGGTGACCTCGGCTTCCGAGTCGGCTTTGAGTGGACTATGTCCGCCTGAGAATAATACGGGACGCCGAAAGGGCTGTGTCTTGAAAATGTCTGTGATGGATCTATGAGTGGATGAGGAGCTTTTCTTTTTCTTTGCTACTTCAAGTTTCGCTGTGGTAGTTGCACAAATTACACAGTAAGCGCTAATTGATGGTTTCGAGGGCACGAGGCAATTCGTTAGAAACCACTGGCACCCCTATAACATTCAACACCAGAGGTGTATCCACAGAGTGTCGGGGCGGGAAATTTATCTTGGTCAAGTCGTGATCCTGCCGAGCAGGAACGTGTTTGCGGAACATGGAGTTATTCCATCATGATTTTGTTGCGTGAGTAATGACAGCGCGAGGCCCGCCAATGTGCTAGCGCATAAATATCCAAGGCATGGCTCACGAGTATTGCATGAATATGCGTGATGCATGCATTGACCAACTCTCCCTGTTTGACTTATTTCTTCGACGGGCTCTGTCAAGGGCGCTGTATGTCTCGATTGCTCGACAAGCCCGTGTACTTGCCAGTGACTAGTTGGCCTGTGAAGTGATCTGGTTGACCAATGATTTAATTACGCGATTTGGGTTTGTTTGTGGATCCTGAGGCCTGAGCATCCTGAACAAGCCGGGCCCTTTTCCTTCAATCGAGCGATTTACCAAGAAGCCCTAGGTCTGTTCGACTTCGGTTAGATCACCCAGTTGAAAGTCATATGGGCCCATCGATTATGGCCTCAATGTTCGATAAAAGATTGAGAACCCTCGTGCCCGTCGCTGAAAGATAAGCAAGGGAAGTCAGGCCTTACGACTGAACATCAAGTACTCCACCATCTGCGCTGAAAGGCTATTTTATCACGCACATCGGTTTTGGCGTCCCCATAATGGCCGGCATCCCTCCGCTCCTTGCCATTGCCGTACCCGGCGGTTCGCACAGAGACGAATAGCTGCATATTTACACCCATGCGATTATGCACGGGATCCTTGTCCGGAGCTCGCACAGACATGAGACGCTCCATCATTGGTGTGCACGATTAGAGGATGACAGACGCCATGGAACTATGGCCCAATATCTTGGTTGCAGAAACCACATGCGCTAGTGATGGTCTGTCTGTACCGGTGATGGTAAGATGGTTTGAGTATAATGAGTCGGCCCTCGACCCGATTGAGGGTTTCCTCTCTCTCTCCGGGAGTTACCGATCTTGGCTTTGCCCACTGCTATCGACCTTGCAAGTGCTGTAACAATATGCTTGGTACTAAAGTATTATTGCCAGAACCCACATTCTGGGCCTCCACTGGCACCTGAAATATTCGTGGTGTGTACTCATCTGTTTCGTCAGTAACAATATGACTTATATGACACCTAACTATATATTAACATGCCCGTTTTATATATGCTTGGGAATGCTTTCCACTATTGTAATGTGTGCCCCTCATGCTCCCCAAGCTCTCTGTCCATTTTCAAATCGACAACGGCGGCATCAATCGAAAAAGGTTATAACCACTCTGATAGTAGAGGAGCATTTACACCTACGAGTTCTCTGCTACCCACGCAAGCGAGAAAAGAAGTCTTATAGCTTGCTGCGTGCAGGGCTTTTGTCCTCGCCGAACAAGCATGTGAATGGCACTAGCAACAGTACAATGAATTGATCGCGCCAAGATTGTACTTTCAGGCCGAAAAATCAAGTATTCTCATTTTCAACTCATTTCGTAATTCTCCGCTGAGCTTTGAACTTGCGAAGCTGAGAATAGCGACACAGCCAATATCTCTCCCGTTCTTTCATCCGTGGTAAGAGTCGTATCTTCTACTAGTCTTCTACTCCTGAAACTCACCGGTCTGTTGACTTATCTGCGATCAGAGAACGCACGAAAGGGGGGAAATGTCCGTGATGCGTTGAAGTTGAATCGCACTCTATAGGTCACGTCGTGTTATTTGTGAAGCATTGTTTGTGACGCATAGCGCCAGTGAATGGCGCCAATTGACGTTTTTATTTAGAAATCTCTTCCCAAGGACGAATGAGAACAAATAGGAATCAAAGTCGTCCCTTGTAAAATCTCAGCGACCTTGTTCATTGTTTTTATACAGCTTATATACGCCACTTCAGAGAAAAAGAAGACAACCAAGCGCAGATCTCTCTCTATCGATGACAACGAGCCACAATCCACCACTTTTCCCACAGCCCCCCGCCTCCGCTCCAGTTGCAATGCCAAGTGTGGCGAGCAGTTCTCTCTCCATATCAAGTCCCGTGCAGGGTTCTGGACACCCTACCCAAGGTGGGTGGGTCCGCAAGAAATGACATTTTCCTTGGCACGTTCTCCAATTCCCCTGGCTAATCTCCTCGAACCCTTTTCAGAACCTAGCCGTAGGATTACTGTAACTCCTCAGGCTCTTCCGCCACCGTATGGACTGTCACCACCCATACCAGCATTTATTCGTCCCCAACTGGCCTTCCCAACCCATCCAGGACAAGTCACTCACATGCCCGCCACCCATTTTGACACGCCGCGACCCAGGCGGGCAACAATGCCTATTCCTGATCTTTCAAACAATACTCAGGTTGTACCCGGGCCTTATCCGAGCTACGCCTTGCAAGCTCCAATTACGTCCCACTACTGATCACAGTCAGGAGAGACTCAAATGCTATCCGACAGCCAGCGAGATCGTACGTGTGTTCCTACACCCAAAGATAAATATACTTAGCGAGCCGTGGTGCGAATGGAGTAGAGGACGACTCGGATTATGAGGAAGACGGGGACGACCCTGACATTTCGGCATTGCGCGATGGTAGCATGCTCGCCAAGGGCTTTATCTTCTCAGACCGTCCCATAGCCGGTCTGCAAAAAGTACCAAAACAAGGTGAACCCTGCACTCCATCGAAGACTATATCCATGCACTTACCCACTACAGGGAACCGCAGAAAAAGCGTTCGAACCGAGCACAAACCCTGGCAAGCCCAGGCTTTCTCGCCGCCAGGATGAACGAATCTCCCAATGGACCTCCCAACGGCCCCTCCAGCCCTTCTAACGGCACTCCCAACAACCAATCCAACGATCTCTTCTCACGGATACGAAAACTTGGTGAGCCCTACATCCAATCCGAGACCTATACGTCCCATGACCTGCTTTAGTTAACCGCAGAAGTCAGCCTCTAAACCAAATAGAGACACCAGAAACTCCAGGCCAGCTGCCTCAGCAAGCTACATTTCGCTGTAGGCTGTGTGGAACCTCTATCACAGCTGATCAGGCGGCGCTTTTGAGTAGCTGCTGCACTAATCGTCACACATGAAGTAAGTGGTTTCAAGTCGTGCGGACTGTCAACCAGGTTCTTATTGTCAATTAGATTCGCGACTAAGCGTGGCATGGCGATGCCATTCCCCGGATGTGTTCTGAGGGTTTGTCCTGACTCTGAGGGCCAAACATTTTGCGGTGCATCGTGTGCCAAAGTGTGACAGGAGCGTGCAGCTTGGCGCAAGTGACGACACTCCAATGGCCTATGGCAGCGATAGTCCGTCCACAATATGTATTTCACTCAATTTTTACTGTAACGGTTATGCTATTTAACTTGGTCACTTGAAATCCGGAGATGCTTCAAGTTGCCTACTAAGGAAGAGCGCTGGAACCCGCATATCTGGAGAAACTCGAGAACATGCAACATGGAAGACACCTTGAAGAGCGAAACAGTAGCAAAAATCTTGAAGCGACTGCCAGTGGCCATAAGCAAGCCAGTCGAAGGCGATTGCACTCCCTGCGACGCGTTGCCGTCGTACGTACTACTAGTAGCCCTGCATGCAGTTCTCACACACAGGAAGGACGGGTGTGGAATTGAGGGCGAGGCATTTATCAAGGACGGCAAAGACCACACCAATAACAGCAATCTCTAGTTGTTCTTATGTCGAGAACGACTCTGTATTGTACGGTGAGGACTTGGGTGAAGATCCACTATATGGACCCCGATCGGATCGGGATAGCATCCGATTGGCGTCGCTTCTGCCTGTTGAATGGAATCGGACTATCGGTTGTTGCCACAACCGTGACCTAGTTTCGATGGGACCTCGGCTTAGTTTCGAACTTGAACAGACCATGGGCTCCTTTCTTCTTTTCTTAGTAACCACTTTCCAGTCAACGACTACCTCAGCGACCTTGTTCAGTTTCATTCAAAAATGGAGTTCATGTAGCTTATTCGGTGCAGTTCCTTTTGTTCAGTTCTCCACACTTCCGAGTCCCCGCAATTCTTGCCTCTCCTCTTTCCGAGTCTTTTGACTCCTGCTTTCTGTCCAGTCGTGCATCTATTTACCAGAATGTTCCTTCAAGTCACCCCAGAAGAAAGCAGAAGATGCTTTGCTCCTTACACACACGGCGGCTTTACATCGGGGTTGTGGTGCAGAATATTGGCTGATTAATTAGGTCTTTCATTTCATATGTACGGCGCCGCAAGTTTCCACGCTTCTCGCATCCTACGGCCGCCCCTCACTCGCGCGGAGCAACTCAGGCTGGCAGGGGTACCGAGAAAACGAAGCATTCGTTCACATATGTACAAGCCACCCCAGGTCACGGTTACAGCCAGCGATGAAACGATGTGCAGTATTGAAATGTACTTGGGTGCCACATTTCTGTTTACATTTGGAATCGGGCACCACTCTGCAGGGGCTGGGAAGCTCTTTCACAATACCGTCTGTACATCTCCCTTATAGTATGACCCGTTGACATATCCACAAAGGTGTTTGAGCGTGAATACGTTCAATACCACTGGCAGCATGCAGCGACTATGTCTTGCACCATGGGCACTGACTGCAGCGCTGGTCTAAACCCGAATGGTGCAGATACGGAAGCAGCTATACAGTCATGTAGCACAAAGAGCTAGTATCGTTTCGAACAAATGTGGCGCGTCGTTTCCTCAGCAGCTGTGATACGGAATTGGTGATACGTATGCCGGGCAAGGAGAAGCAGTTTCTTTTTTAAGCGGGGTGTCAAGAGTCCCGACACGTCAAGCCATAGCAGGTCTTCATTCCATCACGTCGACGAGCCACTTGTGTGGGTAGAGAAAAAGGCCTGGATCTGCGACCCGATCGGGTCCAAGAAAAAACTCGTGGGACTGGCGTTTGTGCGCAGGGCGCCTCGCTTCGATGACCTCGGTCTCGGAGGTTGAGATCACCAAGTCCACCGTACGGTGCAAGTGCTGGTGTGGGTGAAGAAACCATAAAAAAGATTGACAGATGATGCATGATGCCGCAGGCACGCATGCAGGGAATTTTTTACTCTCCTTTGCCTTTGTAGGTTGGCAGTGGCAACTTTGCTGTAGCAGTCAGGCAATTAAAGCTGTGCATTGTATTGCTGATATCATTGCGGGAAGCTTGATGTATGGCTTCGGGCTTGGCTCTGCGTGTCGTCAACGCCCCAAGCTTGATCTCAGACCTCGCACTGGACTACTGAATCAACTTGAATGTTTTATTTGTGACGGGCGCTGTATGTGAGAGTATGACCAGGTCTAGTGTCGTTCCTGATGTACCTTATTTGATCCGTGGGGACTGATCGGGCCAATCAATGATCGCCATGCTGAACGAAGGCATACTGTATGACCCCCAACAGTCCCCTAACGACAGTATGCATAGGAAACGCCTATAAAGGCTAAATATCCTACGCCGCCTATGGAGTAAGGACTATACTTTCATGTGGTGCAATGACGCCGCATATGTGACGGCTGCACGTGTCGCATAACAATCAAGGAATGATAACTTTCTTTGGCTGCAGAGGGTCAAATGTACGAAATATACAGTACACACGCGCTGTCGCCGTCTGTGAATTAGTGCCATTCTAGAGAAAAAAAAAGAGCGCTGATTGTTCTGATCGGGCATCATCCGTTCCGTTCATCTACCCACCTACGAACTCCCCCGTCGCTGAGTAATACTGTAAAATAAAACAACAGAAGAAAAGAAAGTCTGCAAAAGAGGGGAAGGATAACAAAGCCGTCCCATGCCAGGATAAAGTGAAAGTAAGGCCCCTCCCTCTCGGGTATCGAGAGTGGACGACGATCAGACGGTAGGCAGGCCGTGGTATCCCGTCGCGTGGGTGGTCTGCATGCTTCCGAGCGTGTTTCCGTTGAGCGTGTTCCCGTTGAACGCGTTTCCGTTTGGCGTGCTCTGCATGCTTCCGAGCGTGTTCCCGTTGAACGTGTTTCCATTTGGCGTGCTCTGCATGTTTCCGAGCGTGTTTCCGTTGAGAGGGTTTCCGTTTGGCGGGCTCGCGTTTAGCGAGTTCCTGTTCAAGCTTCCTTCGTACGACACGGCGGCATGGGCTGGCACATCTGGCGTGGTCGGCAGGCTCTGGTACCCGGGGTATGTGGTAGGGTCGTTCGGGTTCTGCGACAAATTTTGAGTGCACAGAGCGAGACGCGAGACAAAAAAAAAACGTACGTAGAGTTTTACCGGTGTCACAGGCGTTCCGGGCGCGTATGTTGACCCGTCGTCCGACGGCAGCGGTGGCGCTAGCTGGCTCATCTGCGCCACCGGCTGCGTGGCCGTCGAGCCATCTGCTACAAACGCCGCAGATGGCGCCTTTGGGGGCTGTCGCCTCTTCAGGAAGTAGAACAAGAGGGCTCCAATGATTGCGAGGCCCACGACGCCACCAGCGGCGCCGCCCGCAATTGCAGCGGTGTTCGACGACCCGCTCCCTGAGGATTTGCCGGAGGAACCTGTAACACCGGAAGTGGCAGAGGACGGTGACCCGGCAACTCGGGTGGAGGCGCCAAGCGTAGTGGTGACGTGTCCCGCACCCGCGACCGAGGTCGAACTCGTGGCGGCGCCGAGAACTGCACCTGGAAGTGCCTCAGGGGAGTCTGGGGAGAAGATTGGGGATGAGACAGTCGCTCAGAGGGAAATATGGAGAGAAAATTACTCACCGCCAACTGTTTCCGCCGTAATGGCATCCCAAAGGTTGACACTCTATAGAAGAACATCTGATTAGCTGGGTACTGGCAAAGGGCAAAGGGGGAACACACGGTGTCATCCATGAGAGCCCACTTCGGCACCCGTGTTCCTGACGGTACGGGGTTGGGGAACCTGCGCGCAAATGATCATACGTCAGTCGATGTCCCAGAACTTATCGAATCTTCTGCAACTGGCGACTCACGTCGAGGGGGGCATCGTTTCTGAGCAGTTGGTGATGTATTCGGTCCAGCTGAATTGAAGAGTAGTTAGTGACTACGAGGGGGAGAAGGGAGACAGACGTACGGTATCCACGTCTGTCCCTGGCATGCATCGCAGGCACTTAGGAGATTGTATCCAATGGTGCTACACTTGCACAAGTTTGTGCCCTCGGCAGCGGTAGGACCGGTATACGAGAATCCAGGCAACAGCGGATTTATGGTAAACGCTGCTAGCAGTTGAGAACACGAAGGGAGGCACACGCCTGAAAAAGTAAGGGTGCTCACTGCCTGAGTTACAGGTCGCCATCAAGTACGCTGCGACCGTACACGCATTTTGGCCAAGAGTGTTGAACGACTAAGTTTCGAAAGTCAACCCAAACATTAAGGGTCGTACAGAGAAAAAAAAAAAGGAAAGCCGTACCCACTCCCACGCCAAGCTGCAGTCTGGGGAAACGATCTGAGCAACTACGAGGTCACTGGCAGCGAGGAGAACGAGGGAGGTGAGCACAGCAAAACCCGGCATGCTTGGCCGTGTGAGTGCAAAGAGGGGGAAAGTGGACGAGGACAGACAGCGATCAGGCCCATGTTGTGAATGAAAAAGGCTTATAAGAGATCGCGGAGGGTTATGTCAAGCCGCACTGTTGACCTCCGTCGGGGCCTTGATATGGGCGCTTGCATAAGGCCAATGACAGTGGGCCCATTTGACTGTATGGAAAGTGACACAAGACGGCCACGATGCGTGTGTGTGTGCTTGATGGTCATGTCTGCTGATGCGAAGCACAGCGAGCTGAGGAAGTAGTTTACCAAGTGTGGATCGAGCGTATCCAGCGAACTGTGTCTGGTCTTGGCAAAGTGAATAATTCAGGCACGGCTACAAATTGGGCGCTCCAAGTCCCAGGCACACCTTCAGTCTTGCCCCGAGCTCGTTCATCTAGGTTGTACGTGGTGGCTGTGAATGGACTGTCAAAGAACACATTGTACATATTGGAAAAAGGATTTGGCACTCTTCGCAAGACTCTGTCCACAACACATGGAATACAGTGTAGGCTCCCGCCATTCTATGGTAACCCGAGGGCGCCTATCTGATGAGTGTTATTCAATTGTCGCACGACTGGGCGGTCACACGCAAAAAAAGGCAAGTGTCAAGCACCGTTGTCTACGCGAACCAGTGCAATGACCCAGTGGCGGAAGTTTGCAACGAAATCGGAATCGGAATCTCCCACAGCTCAGAGATAACGCGATAACGAGCCACAATGCACAATGCGTGACGTTAAGTTCCAGCCGGGTCGGCTAAGGTATTACTATTACCTGGTTCGTGACGATAGAAATCAGGAGCACGGTGCGCTTATTCACGGCTTATTCACGTTCACGTGCAGGTCCTTCTGCCGGCCCGTGGGCCGACCATGCGCGCGCCAATTTTTTAGTTCTCACGACTAATTTCAATCCTCTTGTTCTTTGTTGGTTGGCTGGCAACCGGTGTCCGTGGCCATCATAACCACCTCCTTGGTCCCTCCTAACCTGGACGATCCGCAATGACCTAGTCCGTACAGTAGTTCCGCCCCTCGCACTTGTCGTGACTTCGATTTATTTCGTGTCTCTCTGTCAGCCACGGCGAATTGTGCGAAAACGGGATTCTTGGTTCAGTGCACGAGTAAGCACAGCACGAGGCGGTTGCCTCAGCTCAGATCTGTTATGTGAGGGTTGCCTTGATTGTGATCCAGTCCCTTGTATTCCAAATCATGAAATGTCTTCTGTTCGTCGCTTGATGCGACCATCGCAGCATTGGGTAGAAAATTTTGTTTGGTGGCTGGTCTGTTGACAAAAGCATGGCGGAATTGAGAGAGAACGCTATAACTCTAGTGAGAATGTGATAGAAGAGAAGAAAGGAGTGTCTTGGAAGGGAAGCAAACTGTAACCTCGTGGCCTGAGCGATCTCGAACGGGACACGCCCGAGCTTCGCATAGATCCGATATTTGTCCGTTATCTACAAAGCGACATGAACATGCCATCTGTAAATCAGTGCTTAGTACATTACTGTGCGCGACCCGTGTTCATCGACATGCACATCCTTACGTGCAAAGTACGCGCACGCAGCAACTATACAGTATCCGACGGCGGTTCGCATCGCTATATTATGATGGCTCCATCATATTCTAGGCTCTCTCATCCGCGACCCGGCCGCATTCGGAAACTTCCACACAAACTACGCCGAATGCACTCGTGCTGTATCGGGAAGGAACGGACCCAGCATAAGCACTATGCCCAATGCGGGATTGTGATCAGTGCGTGCACGATAGCGCATCAACAGGCGTCAAATATTCGATACCAAATTACAGTGGGTGCGCTGGCTGACTACTCTAACTGGGCCGAGGAGGAGGGGAGATGCGACCGTGAGTTGGTAACCCCCATTTGCCCATTTATAATCCCTTCCCAATACAAACCTGATTCTTTCCCTCCTATTTCCAGTCCCCCTCACCTCCTTTTTCCACTGCGCACCATGTCGACGGTCTCCTCCCTTCTCGCAGTTGCATTTCTGCTCGCCTCGCGGGTGATCCATACCCAGGCTCAGTCTCTCGTTTACCCTGCGTGCAACTCATCGTGGTCCTGGGTACGTCACCGTCCGCCAATGCCCATTATCAATCCTGAGAATCTCCAACCTTTTCCCAGTCCTACAACTCTATCAACCAGAGCCCCTGTGCTGTCGCAGCTTATCTGCAGGGAGCTTGTAACGATGGAGGTGCGCCAACATCATCGCCATGCCTTCCTCAGGTCGACTGACGGGTCGGTTATCGATAGTGTTCACGATCCCCAGCTTGGATTCTGGAAATTCGTACACGGGGCCGACGGGCACCGGTGATGATGGCGACTTGTGCAAGTGCAACACCGTCGTCTACTCGCTCATGAGCGCCTGTGATGCATGCCAAGGTGCCAAGTGGTTCTCGTACGTCCGCTCGCTTCTCCGCACTAGTTCCTGGGCGCTTCGCTCACACACATCTTTGATGTGATATGTAGATGGGAAACGTGGTCGCATAATTGCACTAAAACCGACCCTGCTACAACGTTAGTTCCCAATCATTCTTATTGTTTTCCCAACTGATCTGATGATGGTGGCACTTCAGTTTCTCCAATATCATTCCCTCTGGGACGAAGGTGCAGGAGTGGGCATTCCTCGACGTGACCGTAAGTCCGCTCGTCCCTACTGATGCGGGGAAGTCCGACTTATCTCTCAACTTTACTTTGACAGAAGACAGGAACATGGGATCCAGTCGAGGCTTATCAGGTTGGCGGTACGTTACGTAATTCTCACACTCCAATAATCCCCGCGGAGTTGTCCCCGTTTAGAACTAAATACTCACACGTACTCCACACAGATGCCACCGAAGCCAATGCTGGTGAACCTGGGACGCTCGCGGCGCCCGCCACGCCGACCACCACACAGACGTCCGTGCCAGGGCTGTCCTCGACGCAGCTCCCGTCGCACCACAGCTCATCTAATAAGAGGATCCCGGCGATCGTCGGTGGGGTCCTCGGAGTACTCGCATTCCTCGCTGCTGTCGTTGCGCTCATGCTCTGGCACGCGCGTGTCCGCCGCCGCCAGGCGACGCGCGCTGCGGCTGCTGCGATGTTCCCCGCCGTCCCACTGCAAGAGAAGCTTGGGAAGAAGGAGGGCGCCGCGGGCGTAGTTCCCGCGCCGGCCGAGGCCATTTGAGAGCGCAACGAGATCGTAGAGCGTGCGGCCGAGGAGATTATTGATGACAGTTCCAAGCTCTCTCTCTCTGTGTTTTATTTTTGCTGTAAATGTACGTCTGTAAGTATTGTACGTTACACTGTAGACGGGCCTTGGAAGCTGGGATGCGAACACATTTTCTATCGCTCCGGAACCCATGGTTACCGGAATGCGCCGCGACGCGAATGAATTGAGTGAGACACGCACAATCTACTTTTACAGTTAAACTGAGGACACAATTAAGAATGTTAAATCTAGAAAGGGAGTGGCAGAATAGAGGACTTAGAGAACAGGACGCAAGGGAAAGCTCAAGAATGGACACTACGCGGAGGGGGCTAGCTTGGGGTACGGCGTCGTCCGGGCGTCGCCTGCGACCCTCGGACCGAAACATCTTCCGGTCCGGGCCCAGACGGATGACACATAGGCGGTCGCGACCACTTCGCGACTGCGTGTGCATTGTTCCGCGTGTGCAGTTCTGCCTGTGTTTCTTTTTTGCGGTCCATCTATTCAAAGAACAAACACCATTTCTTTTCCCCACCAGTAAGGCCCAGTACGACTCGGATAATTTTCATGATGAGGCCACAGCCTGAGGTCCTTCCCTCTTCGGTTCGCTTCAGGGGCCCGTCGCAACCTTTCCTCGGACCATTGCATAACTCACGTCTTCCCCGACTCGGATAAAGAAACGCTTCGTCCATTGTCTACTCAAGCACTGGCATTTATCCTTTATTTCATTCGTAGCTAGCTGTTTTGCTTCCAGCCTTCATCCACCCAGTCGCGTTGAGTTTCCACGCTGCGCACCGGTTCTCACCTCGCCTGCCGCCGCAGCACCACGGAGGCAAACATGAAGCTACTTACCTGCAAAGAGCCCAACACATTCTCCCTGTAGTAGGACCATTCGCCTCATACCTTTTTGACCTAGGACCACGCACCCTCATCAATTCCTATCTAGCCCTCCTTCCTCAAACAGACAACGCCTGATGCATGGCTTCCGTCAGCCATCGGATACGGCGAGCTATGCATTGTCAGAACTTGGCAAACAATCACTCGAGTGTCCTCATAGATCCATTCTATACGAGTGGTACTTTGCTTCTCGTTTGTGTAACTCTGCAAAACGTGCAGTGCTAGTGTTCACCATTATCCGGCGTTGTTCGTCCCATTCCCAATAGGTGGCTTCTTTGCCGTTTACTGCATGCACTAGCGTCTTCCCATGAGGCTATCGGACGCCGGTGGTGGCGTGCTCGATGGTCTCATCAAACTGCGTGACATGCGGTGCACTGCGCTGATGGCCCATGCTACGCGCTGATGGCCCAGGAGGGGCCGGAGCAGGCACATCATTTTCGTGAATGGGTAGGTCGTGCGGGGATAATATGCGAGATTCCTGTAATGGTCTGTTACACTTCACAAACGACTACCATCTACTATCCACGTATTTGAACAAATACTAGTAAGACAAACGACATGCAATATTTCTACTAGTACATTGATGTATCGTATGGTAGATCCCATGCGACTACGTATCATACTTTCCTGGCCGCATATTCTGACAACAACAGTCTCATTGCCTTACCTTTTCTCCTAGTTGCAAGCTGTAGTGGGGATTTGCCGTCGGAGTTCTTCATATTCACGTCAGCACCGTGCTGTAGAAGAATTCGTGCCATCTCAAGGAATCGAAGACGTGAGGCCAGATGTAATGGGGTTTCGTGGTCCTTGTTTTGTGCCTTTACATCAGCACCACGCTCGAGTAATTGCTGGGCGAGACGAATAAATTTGCCTGGATATTTTTTCTGAAGGGTTGGGACGTCAGTGAAACTCCGGTAGTCACGATTGCCTAGTAGGACTTGGTGTAACGGCGTCTGACCCCGGAAATCCTCCACATTAACCTGTGCACCGTGGTCAAGCAATGCCTCTGCAACATAGTCATGGCCATGGTAGGACGCCAAATGTAACGGGGTCTTCTCCTCCTTGTCTCGCGCATGAATGTCCACACCCCACGACAATAATAGTTCCGCAAACTTCAAGCTGTCACGGATTTCTTTTTGTTGTAACATTAGATGCATTGCGTTCTGGATATGGATGTTGACTGCGTTGACTTTTGCGCCTTTGTCAAACAACATTTGCGTGATGCTAGAGCTTTGATGGTAAGATGCCCCATGTAATGGAGTTGTGTGGTCCCTGTCTTGTGCATTCACGTCCGCGCCTTTCTCCAGTAATAGACGCACAAAACTTGTGTCATATGGATCGGAAAATCCGCTGTCTGAAGCCAAGTGAAGTGGAGTCTGGCCCCGAACGTTCTTTGCATTGACATTGGCGCCATTCTCGAGCAGCACCTCGGCAGTTCCTAGCTTCAACACCCGGGAGGCTGAATGTAATGGCGTTTCCTGATCTTTGTCTCGTACATCCACTCCCACACCACGCTCCAACAATAGCTGTGCGACATGGCGGTCATCGACTCTCCGATAACGAGAGCTCCATGCTGTTTGGTGTAATGGAGTCTGGCCGTTGGCATCATGTGCGTCGGCTACTGCACCATGGTCGAGCAGCACCTGTACAGTCTGCGGCTTCGACGTGTGAGATGCCAAATGCAATGGGGTCTTCTGGTTCATGTTTCGTGCATTCACATCTGCGCCACGCTCTAACAATAGTCGTGCAATACTACTATTATTGTCGATTTGGGGATGAATGTGGCACTCTGATAGCTGGTGTAATGGGGTCTGGCCATAAGCACCTTGTTTGTTGACTTCGGCACCGTGGTCGAGCAACAACAGTGTGGTCTTGAAGTTTCCATTGGCGCATGCGAAATGTAAAGGAGTTTTCTGGTTCACATCTTGCACATTCACATCCGTACCGAGCTCCAGTAATAGCTGCACGACATCAGCACTCTCTTCTTCTTCGCTCTGTGACACTAGGTGCAGAGGGGTTTGGCCCTGAGTGTTTTCTGCATTGACCTTTGCATCATAGTCAAGCAGCAGTTGTGCGATCGGCCTCTCGTAGGTTAGAAAGTGCAATGGGGTTGTATGGGCATCGTCTAGTACATTCACGTCCACGCCATGCTCCAGCAAAAGCTGGGCAACATTAAGACCATTCTGGAGGTGTACTGCGCTCAACCCTCCACTGGCATGGACCCCTTCTAACAGTTTATGCAGTGAGCTTCGGCCTAGGTTATCCTTTACATGGGGGTTTGCGCCATGGTCGAGCAGCAGCCGGCAAATCTTGATCTGCCTATGAAACGACGCAAAATGCAACGGGGTTTTGCCATCCATATTTTGTGCGTTCACGTCCGCGCAATGCTGTACTAATAACTGCGCAAGAATGTAGCGTTTTTCTTCGCCAACTTCACCTCCGAAAATCGCATTGACTGATACTAGGTGCAACGGAAGCTGGCCATGTTCGTCCCGAATATTGACATCTACTCCATGTTCGAGTAATATCCGAGCTACCACGGGACATCCTACGGATGCTGCGAAATGCAGGGGAGTTTGGAGGTTCTCCACGCCAGCGTTCACATTGGCACCATGTCTGAGTAGAAAGTGCACGGCGTCAACACGGGCATCGTCTGAGAGTTCGATTGCCCGGCATAGTAGAGGCTCTCTGCGAACATGATTTTGTGTACCGTTTAAGTTCTCAACTAGGAAATTCGCAACTCGAAAGTGCTTCCCGGATAGTGCCGCGACCAAGGGAGAGCCATAACGGCCGCCACGGTAATTTACTTGCTCCGGATATCTAAGAACGAGGCGCTGAACCAGGTCATAGAATCCACAAAGAGCGGCGTAGTACAGGGGAATCGGCTTGGATCTACGCCAGGAATACGAAAGTTCATATTTGTCTATGCTGTATGTTTCTATGCATGCCAAAAAATATGGCTCGTTCGGGTCAAAGAGGGTTTCCATCCCATGTTCCAGGCGTGACGATACATTCCCAACTTGAGCATGCGAAGCCCAGTGTTCGGCAGCATACAGGAGTAGATGCATGCCCTCGTGACCTTCCTTGCCGCTGCATACGCCTCGCCCTTCGTTGATGCGAGGATCCAAACGGAGTAGAACCCCAAGGCAGGCATGCGCAAGCATAAAATGCGCCTGTTCGGGAAGGATGTGATATTGTGCGACGTCGCCACTCGCTGCTGAAAGACGATCCGACGTAAGGTATTCCTTTACTGAAAAATGGGAGAATTGGATAACCCGGGAACCGTTGCTTTCAACGACGGCAACCAAGCTCGAACAAGCAGACAATACCGCTTGTTCTTGGTTTTCCCATCGCCATTCCGGATGAAACGCCGGGATCTCTCCCTTAGCGGTGTCAAGGTCAAACGCAAGTACCTCCGCAAGCTCTTCGACGCGAAGTGGCCTAAGAGCCACAGAAAGGCAATGCAACAGACGACGTGCGTGGCGGCCTTGGTTCGTGGATTGTATCTCCTTCAGGACCCGCTCGTACGTCTCGTCCAGGCTCTTCGGTAGTTCATTTAGTTGATCCCGAAGACTGGGAGCAAGGCAATGCCTCAACACCTCTAGCTGACAGAAGACCCATCGGAACCTGTGTGATCGATATTAAGATAATAAGTATTGGGGAGAACGGAATATCGCCTTACATGCCATCGGCTTTATCCGAGAGTGTATCGATTACCAGTTTTCTGTCATCTTCTCGCCATCGTTTCATTTTGGTGTCGGATTGAACCACAGCGCTGACATATTCAGCGATATCCCTTTTCTGTCCGGGTTGGTCATGAAGAGAGAGGCGTCGCGACGTCAAAGGCTCGAGAGCTGTGCATATGTCAACTTCAGGGCGACTAGTTACACATATGTGTAAATTCGGAAGGTGGAGGTCAACAAGATCTTTCACAAGTCCAAGGAGATGTTCGCGTGGAGTTGGAATGCCGGAGGTACTGGGACACTCGTCAAGGGCGTCCAAGATGATGTAAGTGGGGAGTCGGGAGAGGGATGAGGCCATGAGCATGTCTTTGAGGCATTGCACCAATGCGTGTTCGCTGGGCTGTTCCTTTCCATCGTCATAGGTAGAATAGACGCGGGATATTATGTTGAGACAAGTCTCGGACCGAGAAGAAAGCTGTATTAGGAGCGAAGAAAGGAGGTTGCGCCGATGTTTCTTCTCAACGTCTCTGAAATCAAAATAGAAATAGGCCACGGAGGCTGACCCGGCATCACGAAGGGTGATGAAATGCTCGATGATTGCAGAGCTGGTGCCGGGAATCGTAAGCTTCGCTATAAGGAGAGACAGTAGAAAGACTAACCAAAGGATGCTCTTTCCTGAGCCGGCTACGAAAGCAGGAGTCAGTCACTTTCTGAGCGTTCCTTTTAAGAATATACCTTTTCCTTGAACCCATAATAAGGAGCCCGACGATTCCCAATCCTTGAAGATATCCTCGTTGAAAAACCACGCCGCAGTTCTCTCGTGTTGAGCACTGTGCATAATGTTGTGATTTGTAGACGGATCGGGTGGAGATAACCACCCTCGGAGATCCCTTAGCAACTGCTTCCCTATCGTTGGTGTGAGAGCTTATACGAGGATTCGCGAAGAAGGTCATGAAAATACGAACAATTGCAGGCGCCCACGTCGGTTTCAATCTGTTGCGCGATCACCTCTATCCGCTTCACCCCTGATCAAACGATGTTCAGCATAACTTTCGACCAGAAAAATGGGCTACGCACCGTCTTTGATATCACTTGAAGCCTTTAATACTTGCGCAGCTACGGTGCGGAGCTCCCCTTGTTCTAGTTTATCCAACCTCTGTAACGCGTCATCAATATCGGTCCGCCCAGCCAGCTTTTTTAAAAACGTTTCTGTTCGAATTTAGGTGAGAGGAAAGCCCAGCGCAGGAGATGGACTCACTCGTTCGCCCTTGCTTCATCTCCTTGGTCGCGATAGCAAGCATAGACAGTGCTTCGGCCATAATCTTTCCCATCACGTTCGTCATCTCCGGAGTCGATGGGACTTCGGTGTAGGTCTTGAGGCGTACAAAGAAGTCTTTTATCTTGTCGAAGAGTTCGATAAGTGCATCACGGCTCGCTGCTGTGTCTCTCGCCGCCTGCGTGAGGTAGTGTTATCACAGCCCACACAGTGGGATTAAGTAAGAAAACTCACGACAAGGAGTATACTAATCCCAGAAAAGATGATCTGGGTAGGGGGAAATACCTAGATTTGTCGTGAGGACACAGACGAGTTGTGATGACGACACTGGGACCCACCGTGCCAACGCCTTCTCCAAGGGTGGCAGACAGCGCGCTGAGGACATTCACAGTTGGCGTAAGCCACTTGATGAGTCGCTCATCGCTGCTCTGAGATTGATTGAGTTCGTTGGCTTTCCCTTGCAGTACGGTGACGATAGCTTCAGGAGAATCACAGCCTCTTATTTCCTCTGCGAGGGGATGGGTAACGAGATCCTTTCCCGTCTTCTTCTTGTAC
Organism: Lactarius quietus; assembly: GCA_015025155.1. NCBI lineage: Eukaryota > Fungi > Basidiomycota > Agaricomycetes > Russulales > Russulaceae > Lactarius > Lactarius quietus. The sequence continues at coordinate 72,062 of WITN01000107.1, forward strand.
TCTTTGAGTGCCTCGTTGAAGATCGGTTGAAAATTTGCAGTGGAAGGAGATGCCTGGATGTTGGACGACATCGTGTTTAGGGAGACTCTGAGTTAGACGGGGCGAAAGTGTGGGAGGAGGACCACGTTCTCAAGGCTAAGAACAGTGCACTGCCTCGTGCCTTTGGGCAGTGTAGATGTCCTTGATAACGGACTGATACAGTACTGTAACGCTTCGGTCGAGACAGGCTCATCGGGCCGAGACCCGTTCAATCGCGACCACCACTTCGCGACCAGATCTTGGACCAGATCGACCACTATGGACCAGCAGTTGACCAGCTCCGCTACATCGCAAGCTTGCGTTTGGGACGCACACACTCACGGTAACTTCACTGCACGCAGTGACCATACTCCATATTAAAGCCTTCCCATGAAATATTTCGCTGGGTCCTGACAGGCCTGACCAAGGGATCGCGACTTCAAGCTTCAATACCGCTTCAAGTTAAGGAGCCCTCAGGCTCGAGTTAGCAGCTTTTATCAATGGGCGCTTATCATCACCGCAACAATAGCACAACTCTGCTATCTAAGTCATTTCTACCATGAATTCCCGCATCTGGTCTTATCCACGCCTCCATACTACGGAAAACAAAACAAGTCGCGTCCTTTTTCTGCTACTAGGTATGTTCCACATGCACTGACGAAAATATAGATCCACAAGGCGCATAAGGGGCGAGTGTGGCGGGCGCATTGCGCGTGCTAATGCTTGCCTAGCCCATGTGTCCCCACCAACGTCCCCTTATCCTTGCAAGCGCATCCCACAATACCCGCGACACATTACCGAACACCGCATAGCTAGCGTGCTCAATCTGTGCGCATGCCCAGCGACGCGCGGTGCCACTGCGTTGTGTGCCAGTAGAGCAGGAAGTGGCCTCTAGCGCGACGTGAGTGGGCGCGTTGGTCTTCGTGGCGACGAGGTCCTCATCCGTGTCTGTTGAGCACGTTGAGAACGCGATGGCGAGCGGGGGAATTGGTCCTTACGATCGAAATGCTGGTTCTCTTTCATATCCGGCGTGAAGAGGACGTGGCAAGCGGTGACGAGGATGCTCTTGGTATTGTCGCCTCACCCTTCAGCAATGAAGGAGCCGCTAGTACTACTCAGGCGTGACCCGTAGTGGTAACGGGACACCTTCTCGATTTCTAGGGTCAGTGTACAAACGTCCCAGGCTCACGTACAAACGAAAATGCCGTACTACGAGCGATCCCCGGTCACTGTTTGCGTCACCGTCCAGCCACATTTCTGCTCATCGTCTGCCCCTCAGCTTATTTTTCTATTTCTCAACTGTTCACGCTTCCCCAGCGGGTAACGACCGACTCCCGAATCTCAACATCGATATTAGTGAAGCCAGATTCGACAAGAAGGTCCCGGCACCGTGAGGCCGCGACGACACTGTCTTCGCCAGAAAGGGACGAGGGCATCACGCCGATCCAGAGGACGACAGGGGCGAAATCCTCTCCTTCGATCCCGATGCGGAGCATGTCAAGGCTGGTCCACTTGACCTCCATCGAGTCAAGAAGGTCGTGGACCTTCTGAGCCAGGCCACCATGCCAAGCCTCCATGAGCCCCGGAGCGTGGTTGCCAACGGGGTGGAGCCCCTTGCACTTCCAGGACGCCTCTGGGCCAGTGGGGACCTCCCACGGAGTGGTGCCGGTGCGAGCGACCAAGATAGGGGCTGAGGGGAGGCCGGCGTAGTAGTGCTTGGCCTCCAGCGGGGACGGTTTAGTTAAAGTCCGGGAAGAGCTCTGCGCCGGTGGGATATCTCCTGTGGCCGTTGCAGTGGGAAGTATGTCGGTTTTATCAGTCATCGTCAATTACTAGGCGTCGTCGTTGCCGACCCAAACCTTGCTTGTACGAGAACGCAGTGAATTGATGGGACACAAGTCGTTGTCGGATACGTGTGATAAATGCATAATATTCCAAAAATATTAAATTTATCTAAAATTTCCCCCTTTTTTTATTAAATGAGTTAGGAGATAGTTAGGAGAACCTTATGAGTAAGGAGACAGTCAGGAGATGTTTTGGAAAAGGTTAGGACATAGGAGAGTGAGCGCTGCGCAAGATAACACTCTGTTTGCGAAGACTATGTCGTGTTTGTTCGTGCAAGATTTTGACACAGTGAGTACGTAATTATCACTTGCCAAAGACCTTGCCAAGCAAGGTGATCGTTTTCGAGTCGAGAGCGTGTGTGGTGTAGAGTGTAGTACAGGAATAGACAGGGGTTTTGCACTTCGACGCATATTCTGGACTGTCACGTGCTTCGCTTTCGCTAGTGCCCCTAACTTGTCCACGGACGGATTTACATTTGACCTCTGGGCTATTGCTGCAATTTTTACATCTCGAAATTGCGGAGTTACTAGCAGAACGCGGTACGGACGTTGACAAGCAAGACAGTTGGTAGTATCAATAAATTTCACTGCCAGTGGACGGCACCTCTTGGGCGGAAATCTTCAAATGTTCGAGATTGCTCGCCTCCTTGCTATCGGGCCAGTGCAGCTCAAACATGGATTACAGAGACATCGATAGGGGGACTCCATTACACACTGTGGCACGAGACGGGCATATATATGTGGTGAAGCTCTTAATGGAGACAGGGGAGCCGAACATCAATGTGCTGGACAGTAGCGACGGATCTGAGCGTGTCCGAGTCCGCGTCAGCGTCCCTTTGTCTGCCCATGCTCGCGCATCACATAGGACCCGAGACAATTACCAAACATCGCATGGACAGAGTGCTCGCTCTGCACGTATGCCCGGAAGCAGGCTCGCGGTCTCTACATGGTGTGGGGCAGGAAGCGGGCGTCGAATGCAGGTGGGAGCGTGACGTGCGTTGGGGCGTTCAATTTTTCGGCGCGGTAACTAGGTACAGGAGGATGGTAAATACGTCCTCGTTTGTGTCCACCAATAATAACAAGAGGGAGACGGCGAGCGGGGTGTTGGTCGTCTCTGCGCGGAGACGCGGAAGCTACCGCGCGAGGAAGAGACTTGAAAGAGACGGAGATGTCCGCGTGCAGTGCGCTGTGGCGATACCGATCTGTGGTTAGTCTGCCTACCGAATTTTACTTGGATTGTGGGGGCCAAGTAAAAGCTGGGAGTTAGAAAATTCAATGCGCTGAAGACCGTCTGTCGTTCTTACGCTCGAAGTGCTGGTTCTTGATCATGTCCGGCGTTAAGAGGACGTAGCGAGCGATGGCGACGAGGACCCCTTCTCTCAGAAGTATAATCCACTAGTACTCAGCTATGGCGTGGGCCGTAGTGAAAGCAAGACCACGGGGGACCGTGTCAGCAGGCATACTTTTCCTACCTTCTCTATTTCGAAGCTCTGATACAGCTCACATTCAAATGTACATCCCGTACTACTAACGATCACCGTTTGCGCCTTCGTCCTTCTACATTTCCGTTCACCGTGTCCCCTAATTCTCTATCGTTTTCGCTTCCCCTTGCCTCGACGTCCACGAGTGGGTACCGCCGGTTCTGTAATAAGGACCAAATTATGAACTTCTGACTCGCGGATCTCGACATCAACGTCAGTGATGTCGGATTCTACGAGAAGGTTCCGGCACCGTGAGGCCACAATGACGCCGTCTTCACCAGAGAGAGATGAAGGCTTGACACCGATCCATACGACGGCAGGGGCTCCATACTCGTCATGGATCCCCATGCGGATAACATCAATGCTGGTAAATTTGACCTCCATCGAGTCCAGAAGGGCAATGACCTTTCGAACCAGGCCGCCTTCCCAAGCCTCATGGAGCGGGTGATTGCCAATGACGCGGAGCTCCCTGCGCTCCCAGTCTGCATCTGGACCGGTGGGAACTACCCACGGAGTGCCAGTTCGAGCGACCAAGATAGGCTTAGAGGAGAGGCCAATGTAGTAGTACTTGGCCTCCAGAGGGGATGGTTTAGGGAGGGTCCGGGAAGAGCTCTGAGGCGGAAGGATATCTCCCGTGGTGGTGGGAAGTGTGTCGATATTATCGGTCATGGTCTATTAGCGTGGATTTACTTTTTAGAGTGCAGTAGTGTTGTACTGAGCAGGAATTGACAGGGGTTTTGTCAGATGCATGACGTCTTTAGTAGTAGTCACGTGCATCACTTTTGCAGGCGCATATAATCCTCTCCGCAACGCATATAATCCCATCCCCTTCTTCACTCCACTGGTACGATGCTCAGCCAAAGAGGTCGCAAGTCCGTCGTTCTCCGCAAGCTTGATCATGATACGCCACTGGACTTCTTTATCCGCGTTCGCGATATCCTAGTTGGAGGCACTGGCAGTTCGGCAGGATCCTCAGCACGTCCCCCATGTCGTTCACCCGAGCAAGCTCTACGTTCTCTGCATGTGGAAGCATCAAAACCTACCTCCAGTGTGCCTTATCCTGAACTCGGATCCCATCTCCTATCCACACCTGCTTACCGTTCCGTCGTAAAATCCATTGTGAGTATTACTCTGTTACGGGCCCTATTTTCCTATGCTCTCACATAGTGCATCTGCGGGACCGAGGACACCCTACGTCAACCTACGCCTAGAATATGCCATGGCTGAGGAGAAGAAGAGAATGAACGAGTGCGAGAATGCATCCTCGGCACCCACTACACAGAAGGCGGGGACAGACGGGAAGGCCGTACTCGATAAGGCAGGAGAATCAGCACGTTCCTTGTGTCATCCACCTGAGAAATGTCTACGTTTTCTGAATGGAGAGACTGTAAAAACTGCCCCTCGTGCGCCTTGCGGATCCACTCCGCCATCTGCGTCTTCTAGTTCACTCTTAAAGGACCCATTGTGATTATTCTTTCCATCCTAGTGCCTAATTACCTATGTGTCTCACACAGTACATCTCCGGGACCGAGCCCGCCCCATGTCAACCTACGCCTCGAACCTGCCTTGGCTGACGAGAAGAAGAGAATGAGCGAGGGCGGGAATGCGTCCTCAACATCCAAGAAGCAGAAGACAAGGGCGGACGCGTTCGCCGTGCCCGATAATACCAATTCTATAAGGTGCACCCCACTACACACTTCTGATTCATTCAATCTAATATCATATCACTTCAGAAACGTTTGCATGAGACATTGGAATAGCCAGCAACCGGGAGGTCAAGGTCTCGCTGCCGACTTTGATGCATACTTCAAGGCATTGTCTAAAGAAGACAGAGAGGTAACGTTCAACCACCCAAATACACATCAATTAACACTAACAACCGACCATACATCCGCAGCCTTTCAAGAAAGAGATGCGCGCTGCCCAAGGCGCTGCAGTACGTTCTCGTTCCATCCGCACGAGTCATAGTGGCAACCTCATTATTCTAGCGGAAAGCGGCCAGGATATCCGCGAAGAAGGCTGCCATTACACCTTCCATCAACTAGATGTTTTTATTTTGGCTGGACCGCCCCTTATGCAAGCCCTTTTCACAGTCCCGGCATATCGTGTGTTTCACAACTTTTCACTGAACTTATGTGCTTGTCTGTCAGCTTCTCGCCAATGTTTTTGCTCAACATCTGTCGCTGGTCTCTTGCAAGCTGCTTCCGGAATCCCACTTCTCATTCTTGCATCACTGGACTTGCTCTACGTGCTATGTATCGTGTCTGTACGGATGTGGTGTCAAATGTACAGTGGTAGTAGCTCGCAATCAGAAAGTCTGAAGTTGTTATTGATTCAGGACAACCGATGTTCCACGCAGTGAGATTCCAGTCCGATTTCTCATCACCGAGTACCGTGACACCGCCGCTTCCGATGATCATCCGGGAACGACGCCATGGCAGTCCGCACTTGCTGCTGATGCGCAGTGCGTCCGCTGGTGTCTCAATGCTAGCGCACGTGACTGTGGAAGTCTTGTGTTCGCACTCCTGTTTGCAACTTTCTCTCTCAACAACTGCATCGAGTTCCGAGCACGGATTGCCCCGGGACCTGATGTTCTCCTATAATAGAAATAAAGAGGAGCTCCGTGATGCCGACAGACTCGTTCCAGCAAAGCCCGTGCTCGGTGACCGTGGCTTTGTTTAACTGCAGACTCAAACATGAGCAGGTTGTGCGCGACCTGGCGCGACAACTCCACCTTGCGCTCCAGCATGCCCGTCCCACAAAGAAGCATGTGTACCTTGGTCGTACGCTAGAGGAAGGGGTAGTTGTCGGCGCGCTCCGGCTGTGACAAGTGACATCATGAGGAAGCCCCCAGTGCCAATGGATATCGTAGTACCTGTGGTGAGCACGAATGGTACCGTGAGGCCGTCGGAGAGACCGCTGATGAGGCTGTGGGCAACATCTCATGCATGATACATAGTAAATGAGCGCCTATGTCTTGATGAATGGATTGGGCACAGTAAGCCGGCACAATGCTCCTGCAGGTCTTGAGTTCCCTAGTACGAAAATGATAAGGTACATACTGGCACGTCACGAACAACCTTGGACATCCGGATCGATACTAAGCGCCGCCCACGGTCGCCCTTAGGGCTGGCAGCACACCACCCTTGCAGGTATGTTGCGGTACTTTTCGGGGAGCCGGGTCTGCACCATTGCCACCAAAGGGACTGAGGGTTCGATGGATGCCCACATGGGTGGCTTGGTTTTGTGAGCGTGAAATTAGCAGTCGTACAATGAGCAGAATAGGGCGTTACATGTGACAAGTGACATGAGGAAGCCCCTGATGCCAATGGATATCGTACCTGTAGTGAGCGCGAACTTGAATGTTATCGTGCCAGAGGCACGGGAAGCTGGCACAACGCTCCCGCAGTTTTTGTGTCCCCAACGAAAAAGATAAGGTACATACACGTCACGAACAACCTTGAACATCCGGATCGATAAGCAGCGGCTCGCGGCCCGTAGTCTTCCTTCAGTCAGGCTGGTAGCACCAGGTACTATGTCGCGGCACTTTTCGAGGAGCAGGGTCTGCAAAAATACCACCAAAGGGACCAAGGATTCGATGATGAATAGCCCACGTGGGTGGCTTAGTTTTGTGAGCGTGTCGTATAATGAGAAAAATAGGGGCGTCGTCACTCACTGGCACACACTGCATGCGGCCACACAGTTTGGCCTTGTTTGAAATCAGACCAACCAACTCCTGTCATCATCAGGACAACGTTATCTTAGTTCATAGCCCCCACACTAACGGACGATGACTAGTATGACTGATGCACTACCCACCACCACGGGAGACATTCCCCCTTCGCAAAGCACTTCCCTGATGACCCCATCCCCTCTGGAAGCCAGTTGCTACTACACCGGCCTTCCATCTAGACCTCTCTTGGTAGCTCGCACTGGAACCACTCCATGGGAGTCTGTCCCAGTCACCGGCCCAGAAGAATACTTGCCGCGCAAGGAGCTCCGCCCCGTTGGCAACCACGCGCCTGCACTCAAGGAGGCATGGGAAGGCAGCCTACCACTCAAGCTCCACGCCCTGCTAGACTTGATGCACGTGAAGTGGACCAGTATAGACGTCGTCCGCATCGGTATCGCGGGAGATCATTCCGCCCCCGTCATCCTCTGGATCGGCGTGATGCCTAGATCGCTCTTTGGCGAAGATGGCCTCGTTGTGGCCTCCCGGTGCCAGGACCTTCTTGTAGAATTCAATATCATTGATGTCGATGTCGAGATACGTGAATCTATCGTCACCCGCTCGGTCGGCGGCCCAAAGCTCCTCCCATATGCCCCCTTCTACGACCCCACTGTAGATGTCCGCGAATCTCTTACCACATCACTCGGTATCCCCATCTGCGCCCAGTCCACACCTTGGGCTGAGGGCACCGGCGGTTTCTTCATTTCCGAGGGCGGGAATGCTGAGAGGCTCCTCCTTGTCACCGCTCGCCACCCCCTCTTCATGCCAGAGAGCGGGAACGAGCACTTCGAACAGAAGGACAACAGCCAGAGCCGTCATGATGTCATGCTCTTTAGCGATGCAGGATTCAACAAGTGCCTCAAATCTATCATAGGCAAGATCAGAGACAAAGAATTTATGGTCAAGTGTGAGGAGGAACGTATTCGGGAATTGGAGGGGAAGGACGACCCAGCAGCAAAGAAGGAGCGTGAGCGGGCCCATGCTGAGTTGGACAAGGCGATGAAGGCGATGAAGAAGCTCAGGAACTTCCACCAGGACATTTTGTCTCACTGGGCCACCGCAGAGAGCCGTGTTCTGGGTCACGTCATCCTCTCTCCTCCCATCAGCACCAGAAAGGGTTATACAGAGGACTGGGCTGTCATTGAGATCGACACTTCCAAGATAGATGCGAGCAATTTTGAAGGAAATACCATTGACCTTGGAACTCGTATCTCAGTCCCCAATCTTGCTCGTATGATGTCCCCTAATCATCAGAAACCTGATTCCTTCACATATCCCGTCTTCTGAGGCTCAAGGGAACGATACCAGACAAGGAGATGTCTCACCCAACCACACTTGACCAGCACAACAACCCATGCCTAATGGTGATCAAGCGTGGCAACGGCACTGGCCTGACTGTTGGCCGTGCTAATGACATTCACTCATACACCTGTAACCAACACAGTGATGGCAAAGCTGAGGCCTCCAAAGAATGGGCCATCCTCCCATTTGACTCAAAATCTGGTATCTTCTCGGACACGGGTGACTCGGGCTCTGTTATTGTTGATGGACTTGGACGTATTGGGGGGATTCTCACCAGTGGTGCTGGTAACATCAAGGGAGCCTCGAAGGGTGAAACACCTTCACTGGACATCACCTATGCCACACCCATCAGCTTCCTCATCAAGTCCATGGAAGACAATGGACTTCATGAGCTCAATGTTGACCCAGTCCTCGCCACGGAGATGCATTCACCAGATTGACTCAAGAAAATCAAGCGATTAGCCCTGCACATGCTAGTGTAGTACAGTGAGGGAAAGATATCATGTTCTTTTTACCCGTCCTTCTGTGATCATTATTGTATAGTAGTATTGCGGTGGCCTGCATGTATATCTAGAGCGGAATGAAACAATTCGCGCTTAAAGGGCGAGCACATTGCGCGGGCTAACGCTCGACCGAAGTCCCTGTGTCCATTCTCGCACATCCTACTACCATCGGGCGGCAACCACAACGCATTTCAAAACACCACATGGCCAACCACAGTGCTTTTTCTCAGCCTCCACACCTGACTGGCGACGCGCGGCGCGTCGCACAGCTCGGTTTGTAAGCGCGCGGTGCGGAGCTGGAAGAGACTGAGGCCTTTGAACGCAGGCGATTGGTCAACATGCGTGGGAGCGTTGTGCGTCGCGGCGTCGAGGTGCAGGAGAATGGCCGCGTGGCAGCGTGTCCACATCCGCCGAGAGGGCGATGGCGAGAGGGGTGTTGTCCGTCTCTGCGGAGTTGCGGAAGTTGCCACACGAAGAGGAGATGGAGAAGATGGAGATGGTGCAGCCACGGCAAAAATGCAATTCCTGGTATCAATAGAGCGGCGAGGGACATGCTCTCAAACCGCTTGTCCTAAAAGACGTCGATGACCACGGAATTGATTGACCCCAGATACTACACTAGTACACTCACACCTTCATCGAAGGCGATTAGAGAAAACCTCAAAAGTATATGTGGCAAATAACGATTTCAGTTACCCCTGTGGGTTCTATCAAAGATTATCGAACTCAATCAGCGATCCTGGACAGCCGATTCCTCCGGGCCCCTGGCGATGACGGCTCAATATGTTTGTGATAGTATGCAGTCCGAGTCGGTTTCCCATCACCTGCATCACCGAACACACCGCCGCCGAAAAATGCATCCGAAGACGAAGGGCATGAGTCCCATGATGCCTGCAATTCGTTCTCCCTTGCCCTCTGAAGAACAACACAGAGAAGCTGGGAAGAAAAAACAAGCTCAACCTGGTCCATTAGCCCCCCAGTCATCGATGTGTCGAGATCTGATTCAATCACCAGGAGAAGTTAAATACTTCTACCAGGACATCGTCTAGGAGCATGCAAGGGAGCATGCTTATTGTAGTCCCATGTTCATAACTCTCGCCTGTGTCGCACAAGTCAATATCTGTTGTGATTATTACTCGCTCGATACCAGGGAACGAGGAGTCTCTCTCGAACGCGAATAGACCAATATGGTCAAATGGAGACATCGACTCGAAGATTTCTTTTGGAAGAGAGGTGGTTCCTGTTATCAGTTGAGGGGGTTATGCGGTTCGCTTCATGTGTTGCTTCCATTGGTGAGAACCAACAGCCCAGTACTTGACTAGCTTGACTGATAAGGAGAGGGGATTTTGCCTCAGGCCATCTGCATGGTGGAGGGGTTTGCGAATGATGTACCGCAAATATTGTTCGGTAGGTGTAAAAAACCGCCTTGTCGGTGAAGAAACAGTTCAAGTTCGGATAGAGAGTAGAGGAACTCTGATGAAAACCCGAGGCTCCCAGCAGTTTAGTCACCTTTCCGTCTCAATAATGGCGATTGTCCTACCTGCCGTGGTATGGATGACAAATTTACATTCCCCTTCCGGGTAGAAGGAATTTGCCTGTACTTATGTCCGAGTCCATTACAGGGAGATGAAATGTGTGAGAGAACATCAAGTCGCATTGAGTCATTGGAGGCATCCCGCCGTGCCGGCTGTGATGAGAAAGGATATTAAGTCGCGCCAATATGAACATCGATCCATCCTTCCATGTTTGGTGCCAGGCCCCTTTCGTGACAAAGAAGCGTTCTTAGCCCTCGTTAAGAAAGGCAGACGAAATTATATGATGTAAGTAGATGGCGAGCCACACGACCAGTGCGACCAAGAGCGACGCCGTGAGGATTTATCAGGTTGGTGAATCGGCATCGAACTTTTGGAAGATAATCCGCGGAAAACTCGGCCAAGAGGCCGGGTCCGGGCGTCAGAGAGTGGCTTCGGCGCTTGGGCACGTCTGTTATCTGGGGGCGCCTGCGTCACATGGCACCAAGTACATGACGAGCTGTATGTGGGGGCGGAACAAAGTGGTGGGTTAAGTGCCAATAAGTACACCAGGGTGCGTACTGAACAGTTTGTTATCTGTTGGTCCCCAAAATGCCCTACATTTCAGTTGCGACTCACCTTCGTGTTGGCGAAACTGTGAGATCCCCAGTCTCTATTTCCCTCGATGCTCTTGCACGCTCCCGGTTGAATCAGGATGACCCCCTCACAAGGAGGCTTTTGTCTTTTCGACTCCCGCACTCTAAGTACAACGACCTTCAAATTCAGACACGCCCTCTCACGCCGCCTCGTCGCGTCACCTTTCCTAGCCATAAACCTCTGAAATCGTCTCTCAAGTGCTCTCGCAGTCGCAGAGTCACCTCTGAACCGAGAACACCACCCACACGTTCTCCCGCCAGCCATTCCCCTCCACCAAGCCCAAAATATGTCCGTTTCAGGGGCGAGGATAGCGAGCTGGAGTCCGTCTGTCGCTTCCGCTCCACCGGAAGACCCTCCTCCATCTCTCATCCTCCCGACTCCGACACCGAAACAGACACAGACACAGATAGTGTCCTCACAGCACAGACATTCGGCGGTATGTTGTTCACGAAGGTAGATATGCCACCGATCCCCTCGCCACACACCCCGCCCGAGTCGAATATCCACCTCGAGTCCCTCACCCTCCTCCCCGCGCGGCCTCCACTCCTCCGAGGCGCCGTGCGGGTGCGCAACATCTCTTTAGAGAAGTGCGTGGCTGCACGCTTTACCACCGATGACTGGACGACCGTCTCCGATGTCCAAGCACGCTACATAGGCCCCACCGCACCTGGCGAGGACGTGAGCGCGGGTTCCTGGGATCGCTTTGCGTTCACCATCCATGTCCCGAAGCCGCGCACCCTTCTCCTCGCGGTGCGGTACGTTGTGCCCGGCGCTGGCGAGTGGTGGGACAACAATGGCGGTTCCGACTTCCGCGTCGTGCTCAACGCGACCGCTGTGCGCCCGGCGCCTGCCACCCCTAGTTTTGGCGTGGGTGATATAAGTGTTGAGTCGCCCAGCAAGACCTACACAGATCCGACGCTCTCGCAGTACTCCCCGCCTGTGCCACCAGCGACGAGCCAGTGGCTACGCGTCCCGCGATAAATGAGTCTTCGCTGCAGGTCCAGGTGGATAGGTGTGTCTATTGTAGAGTATTTCAGTAGTTTTATGGTGGCGTCATCCTTTCATGTAGTGTACAGTACTAATTGTACTCATATTTTTGTTTTTGTATCTCTACTATCGTATCATCCCGAATGTAAAATAAAAGCACCCTTCATTCTTGTAGCCTCAACAATGCAACGAAAGAAGATTGTTCAATGTAATAGAGTAAATGTTTCCTATTTTTTTTCTATTGATGAGAGTGGAAGACATTCAAAATTGACCTGCGACATGGCACGTCTAAATTTCGGCCGCAAACCGAAACGCAGACTTTCACTTCCACCAGTCGACCACCTACACTTCCAGACTTCAGAGTTGTTATGATCCTGAAGATGTCAAACAGCGTCTGCTAGGACCTATTTTTGTACAAGTAAATCATTAAATATTGGGAAGAAAAAAGGCCAACCTCCTGATAAGCGAAATAGAAAAGCCTTATCTTTAGATAATATTTTTTTCGAACACTTATTCCTCCAATCGGACCTTTATTAACTAGTTATTCAATTACCCCGCTGATTCTCGCCTAAGGATATGAATATAGATATTGAGATGTTCCATGGTTCGTGACACGGACGGTCGCGGCACCAAAAGTAAAAACAAGTTGCTTTCTTGTTCACTGGTGATACATCCGAGCTGATTAAATCTATACGGCGCTTAAAGGACGAGTGTGGCGGGCGCGTTGCGTGTGCTAACGCTCGCCCAGCCCGTTTCCGCGTCCCCGTCCGCATTTCCTGGTCCGTGCTCATGCATCCCATTTCCATCAGTAAGCACACACGACACATTACCAATCACCGTATGTCCAGAAACGGTGCTTGTGCTCAGCCTGCGCACCCGGCCAGTGACGCGCGGCGCTTCGCGCAGCTCGGGATGGAAGCGCGTCGTGCGGAGCTGGAAGCGGCCCTCGAACGCAGGTGGGAGCTCGACGTGCGCGGACGCGTTGTGCGTCGCGGCGTCTAGGTGCAGGAGAATGTGCCGCGCGTCCTCGTCCGCCGAGAGGGAGAGGGAGAGCGGGGCGTTGGTCGTCTGTGTGGAGACTCGGAAGATGCCGCGCGAGGAAGAGGCGTTGGAGGAGAGGGAGATGTTCGCGTGCAGGGCGCTATGGGGTGCGTCAGTGGGAGGCGCACGCGGTATATGAGCATACTGACTCGTTGGTGGTCTTTAGGGATATTACCGTTGGCTGGCCCGGGCTGGCGTTGTGGGCTTGTGCTGACGCCTCGATGGCGGCGTTGGTCGTGGTCAGCGCCAAGAGCCGTGTTGCATTGAACGATCCGGATATCTTTCCGTTCTTCCCTTCCACGATGACGGCTTGTCCCGCGATGGACTGTGGGACCCGAGTTGCTTGGTCGTTCGCACCAATCCGAGTCTATATGTAGCTCACCTTGACGGTGATGGGGCTATTCGTCGACTTGAGCGTGACTGAGTCAAAGTCGAACGCGGACAGGTCGTCCACCTCTAGCGCAAACTCTGGTACGTCGATGGTGAAGCCTGGGAGGTGCGATACGCTGTCCAAATGGGAAGATAATGTGACGTTGACAACGAAAAAAAGCTTCTCCTTCTGCTTCGGCAGGATCCACCCTGACGGCGTCTGGGGCTGCGTCATGCTCCATTACAGCCCACGTATGTGGATAGACGGATAAGTGACGTACTAAAATCGCCACGCCGTGGCCCAGATCCCCCCGCTCCACGAGGCAGACCCTCGCGCTAGAGAGGCCCCTCGTTGCGATTGTGGACAGAAACGCTAACCTTGAGGTCTTTCAAGTCCGGGATTCCCGGAATCGCACGATTCCAGAGGGTGAGGAGCCTCTTGCGAGCACAAATAAATCCCTTTCGTCCATGGGGACATCGAACTCTGCCACCTCCCACGGTAGAAATGTAGTTCCTGGTATCGATGAAGGGGGGTATGCTGTGCGCCCCCAGGTTTTACACTCCACAACGTTGTCTATAGGAGTGAGAGCCAGCAACGTAGTACCGGACTGTTAAGGAGTCGATGTTTTGCCTCAATCTGACTGCATGGCGAGAGGCTATGTGATTGACGCACGGCAAACAATATTTGGTCATAGAAAACCGCCTCTATGGTGAGGAAGCAGTGCAGGATACCCACGACGAGGAGAGCGAACAGAAATACTGTTGTGCAGGAGTTAAACCTCGGGGAAGCGTAAGGCAGTGGTGCATAGGGATCGTGGTCCATACTGCCGTAAATCGGGTGAGCTAGTCGTCGTTGCGAGTTGTCTGGCACGAAAGGTGACTGGTTCTCGCTCCTGAGAAGAGGACTGACGTCCATCGTAGTGAAGCAAAATGCGTGGGGACCTCACAAGCCAAGAAAGAATATCAAATCGCGTGAGTATGGTCGGAGGTCGATGACAAATGACATCATTCTTTGATGTGCCACACAGTATGTGCTAGTCCGTTAGAGGAGTCTCAGATAAGCCTCGATTGGCGTCTAATTGGTTGTAGCCAGGAAGTTCTTGTCATAGAAGAATGTCAAGAAGGGTCGGAAGGGTCGGAAGTGCAAACAGACGGGGAGCTCCGTGACAAGTGTGGTACTTTTGTCAAGATCATTCGTCCAGTGGATATGTCGGCATTGAGTCTGCTCCGGAAGTTTTGGCGCCGGAGAGGGTCTCTGTCTAGGCTGGCGCTTTAGAGTGTTATCACTATTTCACTGCCTAGATCCGAAAAAGCACTGCAGACCCACGGTGACGCCGCGAGGACAGTCTTCTGACTTCTCCACCTCTGAGAATGAGTAATACATGAGCTCATGGTTAGACAGTAGCGGTCAGTGAAAAGTAAGCATGGTCCTCTTCCCGCGGAGGATCATGATGAAGCGGGAGAGAGTGAGCGCGGCAAGCGGCCACTGGGCGGCTACGGTGTTCTAGAAGAGTTCCAGGCACGTCTCGTCAGCATCATCTGGGCACCCACGCCCGTATCACATGAGAACAGGGCTAAGAAAATCTGCGGATGCAAACGGAGCGTGATGGTGGGTTGAGTGCCAATATGTATACAGGGGTGGCGTTTGATGGAATTGAACTTCCATGCCCTACGTCTCAGTTGCGACTCACCTTCGAGGTGGTGATCCGCTCAGGTCACCAGTCCTTGTTCAAGTTCCCCTTGATGCTCTTGCACGCTCACAGTTAAATCCAGATGATCCCCTCGCAAGGCGGCTTTCGTCCTTTATACGCCCACAGTCTAAATATGACATCCAAAAGTTCCAGCGTCGTCTTCACACGCCTCCTCGTCGTGCCTCTCCAACCCGCCAACTCTAAAGCCGTCTCTCAAATGCTCTCGCGTTCGCCGGGTCATCTCTGAGCCAGCCACCCCGCCGACACGTTCTCCTGCGAGCGGTTCCCCTCCGCCAAGCCCAAAGTCTGTCCGCTTCAAGGACTCTGACGGCGAGCTAGAGTCCGTCTGTCACTTCCGGCCCACCGGACGGCCCTCCTCCATCTCCCACCCACGCTCCCACTCCGACACCGAAACCGAGACGGAAACTGACAGCGCGCTGGCAGCCCAGTTTGCCGCGACGACTGCGACTATATTCAAGACGACAGAAATATCGCCAATCCCGTCGCCACACACCCCGCCGGAGTCGAACGTTCATCTCGAGTCCCTCACGCTCCTCCCCGCGCGTCCCCCGCTCCTCCGCGGTACCGTACGCGTGCGCAACATCGCTTACGAGAAGAACGTCGCCGTGCGCTTTACCACAGACGGCTGGACGACTATCTCGGAAGCCCACGCGCGCTACGTCGGCCCCGCGCCAGATTCAGGCACATGGGACCTGTTCGCGTTCACCATTCCGCTCCAGACCCCGCGCACTCTGCTCCTCGCCGTACGCTATGCTGTTCCCGGTACTGGCGAGTGGTGGGATAATAATGGCGGTAATAACTTTCGCGTCGTGCTTGCGCCTGCCACGCTGCCGTGCCCAGTGCCTGTCCCTGCCGCGCCGGGCTTCTGCATAGGCGATGTGAGTCCCTCCGCACGCTCGGGACTCGCGAACGTGGCGGCTGCCAAGACCTACACGTACCCCGCGGCCGCGCAACGCTCGCTACCTGTTCCGCCCGCGACGAACGAGTGGCTTAGCGCCTTCTGATGCATGCGATGGGTGGACGCACAAACACAAGAAAAAGCATACTTTATTGTATTCTCGTCTTTCCGCTTCAAAACAACTACTGTGTTTGTAGTAATACGATCACGTCACAACTGTAACTGTACGGATTTTTTTTTGGTTTTGTACCTCAAACACAGTACCGCACCGATCATGGCTCGAGGTCTTGCTTACGACGCGGACGAACTCCCCGCGTGCTGCTTGGGCCCGCAACTGCAACATCAAGATGCGATGTACTCACGGAGGTTGTTTCCCCTGTCGAGTCAAACGAATCCGCAGTCCCTGGCGTCCTGCAGCAGTAGCTGACATCGGCGGTCGCGCCACTGGCAAACCAGCTTGGAATCTCCGCTCCGATTCTATGCTCGACGGTAGTCCGGCTTGAGTGGAGCTATGAGCACGGAGATTCAACATGAGACGCGACACGAGCGTGATGGAGAGCCTGTGCATCTGGGTTTATTTCGCGTATACGAATTTAACAGGATCGAAGACGAACACATTCGTAATCGACGCGGTGGAATTTTTGAGAAGAGGCTGTGAGTTGGAAGTGACAATAGCGTGTGAAAATTATCTCAGCGATAGACCTGCCGATGAAAAACTAACCGGAGCTAACTGCGAAGGAGTTTCATTGATCAGAGGAAAAGTTAGTTAGACAGCATGTGGGCGTACCAGCAGTATCAAGATGTTTGTAAGGTTCATGATGAACAAAGCCCTGTAGGGAAACTGTCAGCGTCATTTTTGACACCTGGAAGTGACTTTCGTACGAGAAGTACATAGTCCTGTGTAACATAATAGACCCAGTAAAACCGGACTGCGTCGAATATGACCTACCGTCACGAACGATCACATTGAGGAGTCGTATGCCCCTGCCCATCGTAAAGGCCTTGTACAGCGTGAGAGAAAATATCAGGCTGTCGAGCACGAGAACGCCCAGCCACGCTGAGGCTGCTTCTGCTCCATTACGTTACTATGGCCCATCTCCATGAATCGGTCCGAATGCGACAAACGTACCTCGGGCGCTAAGACAAAACACGGCAACGATCGCCTCTGAAGCGAGATGTCACGTGGGTGGGATCTGCACTTACCTTCGCTCTGGCGTAAACTGGTTGCATCCCGGAAGGCTGGAGATGACTAGAATCGTCTCGAGGTGTTTGTTGTGACGGCTGGCGACCATTCCCCACTAGCAGGAAAATTCGACGACGATGTTAGGCGCTACGCGTGAGGGCATACACCCGGGGGCAAGGAGAAACTCACGCATGTAACGAGAATCGCCGTCGCTCCAACTGACAAGAGGACGCCCAGGACGCGACGACTTCGGCCGTACAGAGCGTAGACGCGGATCATGCAGAGGACTTTCCGGGGGTCAGATCACGGATCAGGGGCGCGGAACGGTGATGGGACATACGGCCAGCCACCGACTGTATGAAAATTCCGAGGACCTCGTGGTATAGATGTAAGCCCTGACAGCTGTGGGGTGGATTGATAAGCGTTTTGTTAATCAAGCCACCCATGACGGTGGCTTACAGCTGCATGGGATTCAGTGGTGGCAACATGAGTTGAGGAGACAGACGCACTCGCTGACCCGTAAAGTACGACACGGCAAGTGGAATGTGTCCGAAGATGGGGAGGTAGCGATTGAGGAGAATCGCCAGCGTGAGCCACCCTTGGTTTCCGGGAGTCCACACGAACTGGACTTCCACGGTAGGGTGAGCAGATAGTCGTAATAGAGTATTGCTGGAAAACTAGAAGTCAACTCTTGTTCGGGATTAAACAACGGTGTGCTTACCTAGGGGTGCGAGATTGGCAATGGAATTGAAATATCTAATTAGGCGAGCATAGGTCAGTATGAAATGGCTGGGGCCCGTGGTGTGACCTACACATATTCTGCAGCGTGAGGACCAGGTTATTGTCCGCCAGGGACATACTTAACCTAGAGAGAGACAGAGACAAAGACAGAGAGAAATGAGCACCAGGTTTACGTCTCCCTCAATCAGGACAGCGTCGGAAAGACTAGGCGCAGACTATATATTCCGTACGTGCCAAGGATTGCTTGATCACCGTGACGGAACGACATCCTATGATGTAGACGCCAACAATGTTCGTCGGATGGTTCCTTGGGGCGCAGTTTCACGTAACGTGAACGTTGAACTGTCAAAAGGCAGATGCGCATGATGGGATCATCAGGTTCCATGTACCATTGGCTAGTGTTGCCCTGGGGAATTCGAGAATGCATAGCCATCATCAAAGCGGCACCGAAAAGAACGTTGTCAGAAGCCGTTCGATGTTCTGGAAGAGTAAAAATGCAATGGGGCTGCGCGGAAGTCCAGTAGATGGATCCATGAATTCGAGGTTACTCTGCAAGCCATGATTGCGTGATTGCATGATCATCGCCTTGATCATTGCCTCAAGTTCAAGTTCAAATTGAAATATACATAATTACATAATATGTTTGCTCAAACCTCAATATTTCCGAAAAGCTGAATAATTTAAATATCACGTGTCTTCGCGCGACATTACCTTGCAAGGTGAGGGATCGGAGCCGTGCGGCGTCGGGGGGAAGAGCGAGGAAGAGAAAGGTACGCAGCATGTGGAGGCCGTTTCGGACCCACGAGTTCTATGAGAGGCGGGGGTGTGTCCGAGGTAAAGTCGCGACGGGTTGGCGGGACACCCGGCGCGAGTTTGCAAAGTCAAAAGCCTCGAAACCTACTGGCCAATTTCTGCGTGGGGCGGGTGGAAGAAAAGAGCCGGATTCTTTGAACCGGATGGAGAGTTCTCGGAGGGAGGAAGAGAGGTGGCGGCACGGAAGAGAAAGATGAGCACGTGCCGCCGGCTTTACAATGGTGCCTCGCTGAATCGAGCCTAAGCGAGTCGCTTCGGCTAGACCGTGACCGGGCACTAGACACTTTTCTCCAACTCCACACTCCAACTGTGAGGCCTGTGAGGTCTCGACTCGAAGGTTAACTGTAGGTTGCACCATTGCCTCATCCGAAATATTTCCGCCATTCTTGGGATTTATTCATGAGTAGGATTAAAATCAGGCTCCTAATCAACGCATTTTGCTCTGCTGCCAGCAAAGTAGTCAAGTGCTAAATGTGTCCCAGTACCTACTTGCCTATGCGTCTCACACAGTGTACCTACAGGTCCCAGCCCACCCTACGTCAACCTACCTAACCTCGAACAGGCCATGGCTAACTAGAAGAGAATTCACGATGGCGAGACGGGGAAGACGGGCTGGTCGTACCCGATAATGCCAATTTTATAGCGTGCGTCCCTCACTTTTGAGTCCTTCGCTCTACTCATATATCACGTCAGAAACCTTTATATGAGATAATTGATATTGGAACACTCAGCAACTGGGTGGACAAGACCTGGCCGCCGACATTGATACACACCTCAAGGCATTGTCTAAAGAAGACAGAGAGGTATGTTCAACCACCTGAAAATATAACTTGATCAACGCTCAGAACTCAATCATCCACCCGCAGCCTTCAAGAAAATGTGTGTGTTGCACAAGACGCTCCAATACGTTCTCGTTCCACCCGCAGAAGTCACAATGACAAAGTTTCATTCTAGAGGAAAGCGGCCGGGATAGCCGCGACGTCGGCCATCAACTAGATGTTTTTATCTTGTCTAGACTATCCCTCGTACAAACCTCCTTGTCTCTGCATACAAGTTCGCACGCTGAAGTTGTGTGCTTGTCTCTTACCTTCTCTTCAACTTTCTTGGTCGATACCTGTCGCTGGTCTCTCTTGAGCTGCTTCTAGGATCCAACTTATCGTTCTGGCATTATTGGTCTTCCTCGAAGTGCTCTGCAATGGTTTCTCTGTGGATTGGAGTGGTGTCAAACGTACGGTAGTAGCATGCGATCGAATAGTCTGGGTTATAATTGATTCCGATTCAGAGTGGTTGTCAAAGGCTAGTCCCAGAAAACGTCGACGACCACGCTATTTGTTTGGCATAAACTACAGTCACGCCGCCATCGAAGGTGATTAGAGAACATCACAAAATTAGAGTATATGTGACAAACAACGATTTTAATGACGCCTGTAGGTCGTGTCAACGATTATAAAACTCAATCGGTGACCCTGGAGGCCTGGACAGCTGACTTTCCCCTAGCGGCGACGGCCGATATGTATTGCGATATGCAGTCCGGTTTCTCTCTTAGCCAAGCACGCCGCCGCTTCCGCATCGTTAAATGCATCCGAGAACGACATACTTCAACGCCCTGCCGTTCGTTCTCCCATGCCCTCCGAAGAATAGCACAGAGGAGCCGAGAAGAAAAAAAGCTAAACTTGATCCAACAGTCTCTCAATCGAAGTCGCTACGATATGTTGCTGAAACCTTGGCTGAAATTATAAGGCATTGTTTCACGTTGGTACCAATTGAACCCAATAGTTCAGGGTACATCCCGCAATCCTACAACAAGGGCCTGGGGAGGTGCGGTGCCACGGAGGGTGCCTCGTTGCGGACAGTCATAGTTCAAGAAAGAAACAACGAGTCCGTTCCCTCTCTTCTACCCTGGAATGACACAGTACGTGCCAATGAAAACAAAACAAGAATGGAAGCAGACTCGGATCTAGAGGACGCTCAAAGGACGGAGCGTGACGGACGCCGAGCGCGTGCTGAGGCTCGCCCGGCCCAGCCCTTTCCGCCTGTACGCCCACGGGCCTTTTCCGTGTTCATATACGCCACCACCATTGTGAAGGACCTACGAGACGTTGCCGATCATCGCGTAGCTTCAAGCTTGCAGAGGTGCCCGTACTCTTTTTTCTATTGGAGAAGCGTACCTAGATTAATTAGGTCCCCTAACAAATTTACCCAAAGTGTTGAAGCAAACCTCCGATGCTCGAAACGAGGGAAAATTCATTTGCGCGCACTGGCACTCTCAGTGGGAGTGTGGGACGCAATTGCTTACCAGGTTACTAAAGAACTCACTACTCACTAAAAAACAGCTGTTCGGTTGGTCTAGGTCCAGTCTTCTGGGAGGTCCCACAGCCTCTCCTCATAAGGACTCTGTCCATGCGTTGGTCATATGATCCTCACCACCAAGTGTCGGAGTCGCTGTATTCTCGGATCTCCTGTTTCTTACTTTGAGACATGCAGCTTACACCTGTCTTTCCGTGTTTCTCAGGCAAGGGTATTCTCGTATGCTGTGGGGCTCTACGATTGCCCGCGGGGGGGGGGGTTAAAAGTGGTTTGGAGGGAGGGAGGGATCCGCTAAATTTGGGTGTGGGGTGCGCCCTCTAAGTATCCGTGAGGAGGGCGGCCCTGTCCTATCCTTGAGGGAGGGGAGTTTCCTGGCGGGCCAGGGGGAAAACCCGCCCATGGTGGTGACTGCGGTTCAACCGCCGCCGCATGTACTCAGTTTATGCGGGGAGCCGAGCAGCTCGGCGCAAAAGTCCACCGTCACGGTGCGGAGTAGGAAAGGAGGAAGACCCACTAATTCAGGCTGGAACTCGACGTGCGGCAGCCGTATTGTGCGTAGCGGCGTCGCGATGACGAGACGTTGAAGGAGAACCTTCGGGCTGAGGTCGTTTCACGTCTGGATATTCACGCAAACGTACACCAGTCAGGACCATCTTCATCTCCGCCGAACTGGATATGTCAAGCATTGAGACATGATCCGATCACCGGAATATCTTAACCAGGACATCGTCTGGGAGTTGATATTCCATGTCCGTAACCCTCGCCTGTGCCACACAAGACAGGTCAGGATCCGTTGTGATCGTGACACGCTCAATACCAATGGGATATCAAACTCTGAGATTTCTCAGGAAGAAAGGGGGTTCCTTTAGTTTACCCTTTGAGGGGGATACGCGGTTGGCCTCACAGGCCTTATATTTCAATGTTGCCGCCAGGGGGAAAATCAATAACCAAACACTTCAGTGATAAGGAGACGGGGTTTTGCCTCAGTCCATCTGCTTAGCGAAGGGGCCATTTCGAAAGACGCACGATAAGTGTTGTCTGGTACGTGTCTCTATGGTCAGAAAGCAGTTCGAGTCAAGAAGATAACAAAGACGCGATAGCGAACAGAAGCACAGTGGTGAAGTCGCACAACCAGGTTCGCAAAAGTGACCTATCCGCCCCAGATGACTCGCAACGATGACGCTTGGGCTACCAGATCCACGGTGGAATAATGCTAACCCTTCGACAGTTTATACTCCACTGCTTCGCACTTCTCAGCGAAAAAAAAAGGTTTTTTCCTGTACTCCTGGGAAGCAAAATGTGTGGGAGAATATCAAGACGCATTGAGTTAAGACGCCCCACTGTGCCGAGAAGAGAATATAAGGTCGCGCCAGTACGTTGATGTCCCTGCAAGTGAAGTAATGCGTAGTACCTTCGCGATGAATTGATCCCGCTGTGCCGAGGGAGGATACCAAGTTGCGCCAATATGAGCATCAATTTAATCCTTCGTTACTTTGATGTGCCACATGATGCTCGAGTGTTCTACTTGATGGTGCTAAGCCCCGTTCATGAATGGCACAGAAGAAGCCCTCGAGAAGGCCAAGAAAGGTCGGTGACGTTACATGCAAGTAGATGCATTGGCATGAGTAGATGGCGAGCTACACGACGAGTGCGACCAGGAGTGCGATGGTTTGTGTGAGGATTTGTCTGGTTTATTACAGACGTCCCGGCGGTACTTGGTCCGGAGCATGTCTCAGTCAAGAGGCGCCAGGTTAGTGGTTTCTCTCGGCGCTTAATATTAAAAAAAAAAAAGACTACGCGATGACTTCTGGGCACGCCTGGTCAGCATCTGGGCGCGCCTGCATCACTTGGCAGCAGGTCCAGGACGAGCAGGTCCAGTTCTAATAAGTACACCAAGAAGTACACCAGGGTGCGTACTGAACTGATTGTTCTTCATTGGTATCCAAATGCCCTACGTTTCAGTTGCGACTCACCTTCGTGTTGGTGAACCCTTGAAGTCTCCAGTTGTCAACCCCCTCGATGCTCACACACGCTCGCAATTGAATTCAGATGGCCCTCTCCCGATGAAGCTTTCGTCCTTTTCACTCCCCAAATCTAAGTGCGACCTTCAGCTTCATCACCGCCCTCCACACCGTCTCGTCGCGTCACTTCTCCAACCCATAGACCTCTGAAGTCGTCTCTCAAATACTCTCGCAGTTGCAGAGCCACCTCCGAGCCAAGCACCCCACCCACACGTTCTCCCGCCAGCCACTCCCCTCCACCAACCCCCAAAAATGTCCGTTTCAGGGGCGAGGACAGCGAGCTGGAGTCCATCTGTCTCTTCCGCTCCACTGGACGACCTAGCTCCATCTCCAATCCCCGCTCCCACTCCGACACCGAAACAGAGACAGACGCGGATAGTCTATTCGCAGCACAGCAATTCGGCGGGACGATTTGCACGAAGGTAGATATGTCGCCCATCCCCTCGCCGCACACTCCGCCCGAGTCGAACGTCCGCCTTGAGACACTCACCCTCCTTCCCGCACTGCCTCCTCTACTCCGCGGAATCGTGCGCGTGCGCAACATCTCCTTTGAGAAGTGCGTTGCCGCGCGATTCACCACCGACGACTGGACGACTATCTCCGAGGCCCATGCATGCTACATAAGCCCCGCTCCTGACGAGGGAGTGGGCGCCTGGGATCGCTTTGCGTTCACCATCCCTGTCCCGACGCCGCGCACCATTCTCCTCGCGGTGCGCTACACTGTGCCCAGCGCTGGTGAGTGGTGGGACAACAACGGCGGTGCCGACTTTCGCGTCGTGCTCGCCGCGACGACCCCGCCGCGCCCTGCGCCTGCCACCCTAGCTTTAGCGTGGTTGGTATGCGCGCTGAGGTTCTCACACGTCGTATGCTAGTCGGCCAGTGGCGCCCCAACACGGCAGTCGCCAAGACCTACGCGTATCCGATGCTCCCGCAGTACTCAGGCTCCCCAGTTGTTCCGCCGCCGGCGAGCCAGCGGTTACGCGTTCCGTGATGAATGGGTGCTCTCTGCAGGTCCAGATGGATGGGCCTAAGCGTAGACTATTCTACCAGTGATATAGTGGCGTCATCATGAAGTGTAATTGTTCTGACTTTTACCGTTACTGTAGTATCGTTCCATCCCACGTCTCATCCCAAATGTACAAACAAGCACCAACAGCGCAACCAATAACTTCTACGTAGTAACAGTGTAATACATATCCCTTTCACCTTCTTTTCCTATTTTTTTTTCTCAAGGTCGTTGAGATCCGAAATTAACCCTACATCCAAATTTTCGCCGCTTGAGTGAGTTTCACACCTCTTTGTGAGCCACCTCTTTGCTCTCCGTGTTACTTCTTGTGTGTATGTCAGGAGCTAGTAACAGATAATATAGAATATCGGCAGCTTTCATAGAGAATGGGCGGAAGCACGAAGTGCTTCTCGATCGGGGATGAGGGGTTCGAGTCATGTGTCCGAGGCGAGGTCGCGACAGGCGGGCGGGGACTCATGGGCTCTCATTCTTGAACCTGTGGACCGGCTTCAGCATCATCAAAAATGTCCTATATGGCTCACAGATGGGAGAAGAGACAGTAATGGTACGCAATCGAACGATCCCCATCCGTGACGACGCAAAACGCTCAATGGCAAACATGTGGATCAGTAAAAAGAAGTTTGTGTACATCAGGAATGTCTTTCAGACCGCTTGCCTTGGAGACGACAGGCCAGAGCAAGGTCCTTGGGTTGGCTGTAAAGAAAAACACGTCAGGTAACGGCCTTCGAGTTGTACTCCGCTCGGGAAAATACTAGTCTGTCGAGCACGAGAAAACCCAGCCAGGCCGAGGAGGCTTCTGGTCCATTGTATTACTACACGGCGCCATGAATAGTCCCGACTGAATGTGACAAACGTACCTCGGGCGTAAGGAAAACCACGGCATTGATCGTTTCTTGAACCAGATGACACGTGTGTGCAGTGGATCTACACTTAACTCGATCAGAACAACGTCGGAAAGACTAAGCGTAGAATATATTCTGTATGTGCCAAGGATTGCTTGATCACGGACCGACATCCATGTAGACGCCAACAATGTTCGTCAGATGGTCTCTTGAGGTTTAACTCATGCAGGAAAAGTCAGTCTCATGGGCGCATCTTGAACGAGACTTTGAACTGTCAAAATGCAGATGCGTATGATGGGATCAACAGGTTCCTGGTCCACTGGCTAGCGTGGTCTTGGGGAATTAGAAAGTGGACAGCAATCATCAAGGCGGCACCGAAAAGAACGTTGTCAGGAGTAGTTGTATGTTCTGGAAGTGTGGCACTGTAATTATGTGAACTATGATATGTGTGCAGATGGCGTACGGTTACGGTGCTCATCGCCAAAGTCATCGCCTTCAAGTTGAAACTCTCAGAAAGGGCTAAATAATTAGATAATATGTTAGCACAATATTTCTCATCCAAACAAAAAAACCGATAACGCGATAACGTGTTATTTCTCAGCCCAGATAAAAAAGACGTTTAGGCTCATCGATAAGTAGCGATGATCTTCTTCTGACTGACGTAGATTACTTCGTAGAAGCATCCTGAGGCAAAATCCAAGGCAAAATCTGCCTGGTTTACAGTAAGGTCCCAACTAGCACCACCTTCATGACTCGGATCATGACCCGGCCCACGGCATCGTATATATGTTGATATGATGGAACGGAAAGGTGACAACAACTGTTTTTTGAATGGGTAAATCTGCTTCGTGAAGGCCCATAAGTTACACCGGGACGGCACTTCAAAGCAAGGGCTGCGCGTTTCCGTTTGGCCATGGCGCTCGTCAATCATGAGCCGGCCGGGAGCGGGCTTCTGACGTGGTAGAACCCCTCCCCACACTCAGGACCGTGGTTCGCACATTTCTAGCTATGATCTAGGCGATTCAAGCGAGCCTAGAGTGAACCTCGTCCACTCTGTGGCGAGAAAATTGGAAGGCTGGAACCCGTCAGCATCCCTAGACCGTGATTGTGGCGTTGGTCTCGCCTGAAAGATTTTTTGATAAGCGGTCAATCCACTGTAAATTCGTGAATTGATTGCAACCGTATCCGTAAGAGGTGGTCCTCGGGCTGCCATGTCTCCGCAGCCAGGATAGCCACACGGCGCTTTGCGCCAGTCCCATACCATACTTGGTCCCATACGCAGTCAAGACGGAATCGTGATCGGCTTAGCCGGGGCTTGAACATGTCTGCAAGTTGAAGGGAGGGGTTGATAGTAGGTTTATGAGTGTCCGTACTGGCAGGGGCGGGCGCTGTATCCAGGCAGCGGTTTTTGCCGATATCGATATCTCGACCCGACATGCGATCGCATGATGCGCAAAACATTTGTGCCAGAGCGGCCTAGAAGTCTCGAATTATCACGCACGTGCAGTAGGAACTCCTCTTTCCTGTTGCTTTCATTTCTGCTGCTGCATCCGTATAAATACTCCACAGTTATGAGTTCAATGTTATCGCCAACAGCCCCTTTCCTCTCTTCCTATGTCTCACCAAATCCCAAAGACGCAGAAGGCCGCCGTCGTCGTTTCACATGACGCGCCGATACAGATCAAGCACGACTATCCGGTCAAGCAGCCGGAGGAACTCGCCCCGGGTGAATGTCTCGTCAAGTTGCATTGCACTGGCGTGTGTCACACGGACTTGCACGCCCGCAAGGGTGACTGGCCGCTCCCCTCCAAACTCCCGCTCGTTGGTGGGCACGAGGGAGTTGGCGACGTCGTAGCCATTGGCGCGCATACCGCCGACTCGCCCGTCCAAATCGGTGACCGTGTGGGCATCAAGTGGCTCGCAGACTCTTGCCTACAGTGCGAGCAGTGCCGCAAAGGCCTAGAACAATGTCCGTGTTACCCCTCTCCGTGTCCGGCCACCGCGACCGAACTCCGAGCTGATACAACCTCAACGGATTTGCAGGCTGCTCTAAGTGTAAGCTCAGTGGATACACTGTAGATGGGACTTTCTCGGAATACGTCGTACGCCCCTTTCTTGTTGCTTCTGCTCGCGATGTCGCGTTGAAGGAGAGCAAATAGGTATCCTACGTTCATCACGTGACACCCATCCCCGAAAATCTCGGTAGCGAGGAAGCAGCTTCCTTCCTCTGCGCAGTGGGTACTTGTTCCTTTCGATTGGGGACAACTTCTGAGAGCATCACGCGCAGGGCGTCACCGTGTATCGTGCGCTGAAATATAGCCAGACGAAACCGGGAGACTGGATTGTTCTCCCCGGCGCAGGCGGGGGCCTCGGACATCTCGGTTCGTGTTCCTTTTAACCGCAGCCACCTTATCTCATGCGACAACTCCCGGTTCAGCTGTTCAGTACGCCGTGCATGCCTTCGGACTTCGAGTTGTAGCCGTCGGTGCGTCACTCTTATCAATCTCTCTATCGTTCGTTTGTTTTTCTCATCGTAACAATTGTCCAGACACCGGCGCAGAAAAGAAAGAGCTGTGTGCGAGTCTTGGCGCAGAGAAATGGATCGATTTCCGTGAGACGAAGGATCTCGTTCAAGACATTCGGGAAGCGACAGGCGGAGAGGGCCCACATTCCGCTCTTGTTTCAGCAGCCTCTGTAAGTCCTTGATTGTACTAGATGCTTGCTACACTGACACTGGAAATTTACAGGGCACTGCTTACGAACAGGCGGTCGAATACCTTCGCCCCGGCGGAACGCTCTTGGTTGTCGGCCTCCCCGCAAAGGCCCAGATTAACGCGCCCATCTTCTGGACCGTGGTCAAGGGTATTAGCATCCTAGGGTCCTATGTGGGGTACGCACTCACACACACTTCTCTCCATCAGCTCACGCTGATTGTAATCTTATTGTCTCAGGAACCGACAAGACGCGCGCGAAGCACTGGATATCGCTGCTTTGGGCAAGATCAAGTGCCACCTCGAGATCAAGCCATTGGCGACATTGGCAGAGTAAGCTCTTTTTTTCGCCCGTGCAAGCTGGCTGGTAGTTGATCGCTCTTGCCTTTCTTTCAGGGTGTACGAAGGCATGGAGCAGGGTAAGGTCGTTGGACGTGTTGTGCTGAATATGAAGTGAAGGGTTGACCGCCGTCTCGCCATCGCTGAGGACAGTCTAATTAAGTTGTAGTCCCCATTATTTGTACTTTAATGACCCAAAGAATTGAACTGAATCGGCCATTGTTATAACCTGTTGAGACTGGGAAGACCAATTGAAGTTCGTAGTCGTGGGCTGGTTTGAGGATTGAAAAGAGACGGGCCGAAATTGGGCCGAATGGCAGGTAGACCCGGGCCGGGACAATTTTCCGCCCTCTTGTTCGTCCCCACCCATGAATATTTCGAGATGGCCGTGACCTATGAGTTCGGACGGACCAAACCCTTGATAAGACTGCGCCAAACGACTTGCCATTCGGAGAGCTTTTAAACCACGTACAGCCCTGGCGACGGCCCTGGTTCTTGCCTGCGCACGCAAACTGTCAAACACGAATAGCTCGACATTTGATAGTTGTACACCATTGGCACAGCCTGAGGAAATACACGATCTTACTCTTGTCAGCTATGTCACTTCCATCCCGAAGTCAGAAAAACAAGGTCGTTCGTCAACAAAGTGGACGTCTGGCATGACGTGAGTGAATTGACAGACTTTTTGAATACGATTGAGTTATTTCATCATCAGACAATCACAACCCATTTCATGCACCGGGGAAAGGCAATGATGCCATAGTTTGTCTTGGTCCAACATCTCTAGCGCCGCCAACAAGCCTGACGCCCCTTTAAGGTGATATGTAGTATTTGCGACGCTAATTTGATTGGGCGTATACTGTTCGGTTGAGAAAGCATTCAATGCTCTAGCTCATTCAGGGACCTATCCGGTCATCCGGCCTGGGACTAGACTGGTGATACTACTATATAACACCTTGGGCACCTTGAACGCGGAGATTTGGGCTTGGAGGTGCGCACGCCACCACCTTCAAAAATCACCCGTCCATCTGCACGCAACGCGGGATTGGTCCACCTGTGTCTTCTCGTCATCCGCGAACGGGCTACGCGAATAAGGTATCGATCGCTTCAGGTGTGGCTGCTTCGCTGTATTTAGAGCAGGCTCGATACCACAGCACGTCGCTTTCGTCATGGATGGGAACAGACGGCCCGCATGCTCGTGTCAATGGCATGAAGGTTTTGCAAAGGCACGTTGACGGCGTTGTCACGTTGAAGAAGGTACGTCCCACACCCTTGAGCGCTGCTAAGATATCTTAGGTCGTCGAAGTTGGATTATGGAAACAAGTTCCACCCTCGATCAAATTCGTCTCGGTATATGCCTTTTCCATGGACAACTTCAAGCGCCCGGAAGAAGAGGTCGATGGACTGATACATTTGTTCAAATCCGAGATCCTGGATCTTTGCGCACCCGGGTACGCTGATCTTCTACGCCCACGAAAACGTGCTAAGATGCTCCCTAGAGGTTTGCCCGATCAGAAAAACGTACGACTGAATACCGTCGGAAAAATCAACCTCTTTCCACCTGAGGTGCAAGCGGCTCTGGCCAAAGCGAAAGAAAAGTCCACGGGTAATCAAGGGTGTGTTCGTGCCTGTGGATGTCTTCACACCCACTGGACAATTACATCTTTCTAAAACAGTGCTGAATTTGTGTTTAACTTATTCTTCGTGGGACGAGATTGCCACAGCCATAAACGAAACAATTCGTGCTGCCCTGCGTGAAGGGAGAACCGAGTTTGTTATGCATGTGTGTAACGTAGCGTTTATGCTGATTAACGTGTAGATTCCGAAGGGGGCATTGAGGTCCGCCTTTTGACTACGAAAGTACATACCTCCTCTAGACATTCTAATCTAGACATTCTAATAAGGACTAGTGGTGTTAAGCGTCTAAGCGACTTCCTACTCTGGCAGGTGAGTACACAACTTAAAGCCTTGGATGTTCGGATCACCTGTCAGGTTCTCGCCTGCTCACCCCATCTGACAGTGCAACGATGACACGCAGATTTACTTCGTCGATAATTTCTGGCCAGATTTCGGCCTGTTTGATCTTCTCCCCATAATCATAGAACACCAACGAATTTGGTGAAGCTTGGGACATTAAACAGAACGCCTCTCTGACCTTGGGTGTTAACGTCGAAGTTCGCCTGACACAATGAGATGAATGTGAAATCATCAGAAGGGATAACGCTTTGACAGGAAGCTCTTTGAGCTTGTAATTTTTACGGCATTACGTGTACGTGTCCCGGAATCTTGCAGCGATCAATCGATCAACATCAGCCTACAGTAAGCCCAAAGCAATTGTACATAAATCAGTAAGCCAACTAAGTAGGACACTGGTAGCACGCACGCATCCCCGTCCAAGTTACTTGGGCAATACAGAGGCTCATCGCCTCTGGGATGTAAAAGATACTCCGATCGGACTGATTAGCAAGAGCTCTTTGCGCGCCTATCGAGCATGCTCTTTTTTTTTCTGCGAAGTACCCCAAAGGAATCATCTGATTCAGCTAAGTCCGAGACAGCATGAATGGAAGATAGGAATGGGTACTGACATTGCGTTGCGCAGGCCAAAAGTGAGAGAGCATAACATCGTACATGAGAGACATGCGCACTGATGATTCTGAGTGAATTTTGCTAAGGGTCAGGTTGGCTCGGTCAACAATTTGCTTGCCGGCAAACTTTTGACCAGTAGGTTAGTAACTTACTGTACAGGGGAGGGGGAAAATAGGCGATGTTAGGGAACATGAACCGATCGAGCTATCGTGCCTCATACCTTGGGGCTGCAGGTGCTACAGATATGGTTTCAAAAAGAATGAGAAATACCGAGTGTCCAAGTTGTCCATGTCTTACGAAATGGTGGTTGTCATAGCCTCCGCAAAGCCGGACATGGCACCAAGCATGGCACACCTGACCATGTCGAGTCCTTCCGTGGAGGGCTGACACTTTCCGATCCTTGACTGACATGTTACTGCTCTTCTCGCTGCTCTTCTGTATCGATGGGGAGGCAGCCTCTTCCTCAGCTGAGCAGAAGTCACAGACACGAGGACCGGAGAATCGCCCCCTCTTCCATAGCTGTGTCATGAGACCCAAATAGAACAAGCTTTTTTCTCGGTTACTGCAAAAAAATTCTGTAAAATAGCATATTATTTTCTAAGGTAACGTCCGTAATCACCGTTCTACTGTCGGTACCACCACTAATATCTTCACCCCTCCCGGGCCTTAGTCTGAGTCTCCATGCGGAACGCCTGCGTGAATGGCGGCAAAGGCACACTTGTTGATTGGGTCCTCAGCTAGGAGTATATGCACGCATGTTGCGAGCACGCTTCAAGTATGAGGTCCAGAACACGCTAGCCGAAGTCTGCGAGAGACTCGGAGTGAGATCAGGTACGTTTGCCTTTCCTGCAATTTTGTCTTGAAAAGCAATGGCAAGAAACACTTTCGGGCAGAACACGATAGCGTAAAGTGGAGATGGAATGGAAGAAGAACGAGTTCACCACCGCCGTGGACCACGAGTCACTGCCCTGAAGACAAAAGGAGCCAACCGACTTCTCTGTTTGTACACGTCAAGTTCTCCAGCCATCATGAAATCGATGTCCAGACCTTCCCGTGCCGACATTCTTCAGATGACAATTTTTCTAACCGAACCATTGGATGAGTTTTACCAAACCAAGGAGTTAGTACTTTTGATGTCTCCCAAAAATGGCACTTGACATCACGTGTAGGGATAGGCCTGTCATACCAGGGGCAACATGCATGAAGTTAAGGCTTTCTTCCTTGAGCGAATATATCTCGGAAATTATCACCGCGCCGGCTTGCATTCGATGATTCGAGTCATCACTGTCAGCTAGGATATAAATTCGCGTTGTACTGTCGCGTGTCCTGTTGGAACCCACACTCCAATGCCTCCCAAGAGGTCTCAAGGTACTCCTGACGAAGAAACACCTCTTCTGCGCGACGGAAATGTACCACGCAAAGAAACGCCTCTTCCCATTACCCAGATCTTCGTCTTGCTCTTGTTACAGCTGTCTGAACCCATCATGTCTCTCTCGATTAACCCCTACATAAACCAGGTACGCACTTCAATTCTCATTACATGACTCCTTTGTGATCTCTACCTCAGCTTGTCAGGGAGCTCCCAGTCGTTGGCGGTGATGAAAGAAAGGTCGGATACTACGCAGGGCTAATAGTGTGTTTCGTTTGTTGTTTACCCTGACGTGGCGCGCCGACGGTATCTATACGTAGGTGTCCTTGTATTTTGCTGCAGAGGCAGTTACTGTGCTCCAATGGAGCCGTCTTTCCGACTACGTAGGCCGCAAACCTGTACTGTTATGCGGCCTGCTAGGTACCATGGTCGCCAGCATCCTATTTGGCCTCTCTCGTTCATTCTCAGCGCTTGTATTTAGGTATGTCTCAGTTCCCTGAGAATCATTCATTCTGACTGAGTATGGGTAGCCGTTGTTTGCATGGCATGCTCAATGGGAACATTGGTGTCATGAAGAGTATGATGGCGGAGCTCACTGATGAAACTAACATGGCACGAGGCTTCTCATTAATACCAGTAACTTGGGCTGTCGGTGGCACCATAGGGTTTGGTATATCATTTATTTACTTCGTTCTTTAGCTAATATCGGGACCTGCAGGCCATTTATTGGTGGTGTGCTATCCCGGCCGCAAGATCGTTGGCCGAATCTCTTCTCGCATCCTTTCTGGGGAGAATACCCATACTTCCTACCATGCTTAGTCACCGCTGCATATGCTCTTCTATCATTCTCTCTGGCTGCGATTTTCTTGAAGGAGGTTGGCTGTTTACTCTTTCACTGCAGAAAAGCCCTCTGCTCACGCTCGCCTAGACCGTGGATGGTGACCCTGTCATGAAGGTTAACACCGAGGTCAACTCGGACCTTCCCAGAGTGGGAGCGAATGCAATATTGGATGGACCTGTGAAGGACACGGAGAAGCCGCTACCATTACGCGCTCTTCTAACGAGACCAGTCGTGGTATCGGTCGCGAATTACGGCATGATTGGGTTACTCGAGATATCAGCTGGATCTCTCATCCCGCTGGTCTGGTCGACCTCGGTTGAGTTTGGTGGGCTCAGCATGAGCCCCGCATCCATTGGCTTGTGGATGGCCGGATATGGGTTCTTGAACGGCATCTTTCAATTCGTCGCCTTCCCGCACATCGTTGGACGCTTGGGCCCACGGCGCGTCTTTATCGCCAGTATCCTCTGTTTTCTCCCCATCTACATCCTGTTCCCCTTCGAGAACCTGGCAGAACGTAATTCCAGTCGCGGCGCGAGCGTGGTTGCGGGACTGCTCATCGTGCTACAGCTCTCGGCGATATCTTTCTCTGACATGGGATTCAGTAAGTTGCCCAGCATCCTACTTTGCATATGGTCGCTAAATGGTGCTGATTGATAAGGCACTGTATTCATGTACATATCCTCTGCTGCTCCCAACAGGCGCTCTCTTGGCGCCACGAATGGAGTCGCACAGACGATGGTCTCGATTCAACGCACGGTCGGACCGGCTGCTGCCGCGTCGTTGTTTGCATTCTCACTGGACAACAACGTCTTGGGTGGAAACTTTGTGTATGTCGTGCTATTCATCATTGTGTGGGTTGGGCTCGGCGTCGCTTTGCAGCTCCCGAAGAACACGTGGAAACATAATAAGTAGTAAATTCACGACAAAAAAATGGGGAAGTCGGATTCTATACGCAATGCCCTTGTACAATCTTAGACAAGCTCATAC
Source organism: Lactarius quietus (assembly GCA_015025155.1). Classification (NCBI taxonomy): domain Eukaryota; kingdom Fungi; phylum Basidiomycota; class Agaricomycetes; order Russulales; family Russulaceae; genus Lactarius; species Lactarius quietus. The sequence goes on from WITN01000107.1 coordinate 105,882, forward strand.
TATTTGTAGGTACGACAAAACATGCTATTCTTTCACGTTCGCCCTTTCTCCGATCTTAGTTGTCTACCTGCGGTCTCGTTTCAAAAGTGCACATGTCCCTTCTCGACGCACGTGGGGCACGGTCTGTTCCTGACACTCTGGCTCTGCGATGCAACGGGCCATCATCGTATGATGATTTTACAGGGAGTTCTCTCAGGATTCGGTCCTGCCGAAGTCACATGGCAGAGTCATAGATTGTGCACTCCGATAACTGTACACGTGGTCGTCCTAGGACTACTGGGTTAGCAAGGGTTCTCCTCCCCTAATCAATACCTTCTCCAGTTGGATGGAATATCTGCCTTTTCCACGAATATAATGTGATAGTAATCAATTATGGGGACTGGGAATTGAGCTTAATTATGGCATCTTCCAGTTTCGTAGTCGTGTGAGATGATAAGTAGCATACCAGTCGGATGTTTGCTTATTTATTTCACAATTTATCTCACACGCACGGTAGCCATGTTTATAAGATCTGATGGACTGTGTGTAGTCGCATAGTAGATGGTGTTCGAGGTCAACCGTGGGAAAATCACGCATCATGCTTATCTCGGCGCGTAATCCGGTCCGCGGTGGCCGGGAGGTTCTGGACCTTTGCCTCGCATTGCGCGTCTACGTTCACGGCGTTTTCAAAAGTGCAGCGTGACGCCAAGGACTCATAGACTCCGCGCGCTTCCCATGAACACAGTTTCTCTGCCGCAGTGCTTAACCCATCCAAATCAATGGCCCGCTACCGTTCAAGTGCGCATCTTCTTCGGTCCAGGTTCATGTATACGTCCTCTCTAGAAGATTTCTTGGTCCTCTATGGTGGAAAATAGTATTTGTGCGTGCAGAGACGTATATCTGTTCAGCACCGAGGTGGAAGGGGACTCACTGGGATGCATCGGAATGCTACCAGTTATCAAGAAAAGCTGTCCCGTGTTCTTGCCTTAGCTTTTTGGAGATTTGCCATCGGAAGCCTTATCAGCACGGCGCATTAACTGTATCCTGCAAACTAACTATGACAGAGAGACCCTTGAAGTCATATCTCATAACTGCTAAGTAATCCCATTAGTAGCACAGAACGCACTGATAAGAGGCATGTATGAAGGCTGCTCGAGAACTATGGCCGAGATTTTCTACGAGGTCTTGAGGGTAACTGCTTTTCTCCCTGTGTTCGAGTAAGCATGTTTCCGAGAGAGAAGGGACCGGCGTGTGGTCCCTGTGCATAGTACTAGTAGCTAGCAATTAAAGGGGCGGAAGCTTGCATGAAGAATGGGCGGAAGCACGAAGTGCTTCTCCATCGAGAATGAGGTCCATGTTCCCGAGGCGAGGTCGCGATGGGCGGGGCCCTTCGGAACTGATGAGGGTCAGAAGACATTGACATTGATCTCATCACCGATCCCAAGGCAGAGTTCCAGGGCGTGTTGGGCGGGAACTTGAAAAAGAAAAGAGTTCCGGTTCTTCGAACCAGCGGAAGATTCGGCAGAGGTGGATGGATGGCCAAAGGAAAGGTGGGATAACTTGAAGCACGACTCAAACGCGTGCCGCGTCGGCCTTTCGTTCACTCAAAGACTCCGTTCTGTGCTTCCGGTCGTTCCTCACTCCACCCTGACCTTAGACTAGCCAATTTGACAGAGAAGCGCCGGCGAGTAACGGATGCACAGTACAGTACTTGTTCAGCCCAAGACTTGGCCTAAGAAAAGAAAAGGCCTTTTCGCACAATCCAACGTCGCTCCATCCGATATGGTGATAGCTTTACGGCGTATGGATCCGGAAAAAAATTCCATAGCTCCGTGTCACGAGGGATAGCAGAGGAGGGAATCCACGCCAGGTTTTAATGTAATCATGTCATGGTAGAGCCTGCGGCTGCGACAAGCGCGCAACGGCGGCAACGCGGTTGCCCCATTGTGCCTTTCAAGGTCACGGGTATGTGATGACGCCGTGTTACCTCTGTACTATACCGTCTATCACTCTCTTCTATCATCAGACTGGCGAGTCCAGGCGGCGTCCAGTTACATCTCCTGGTAATCGTTTTGCGCCCACTACCGTTATGTTGCCCTTGCGTAGCGCCCACAAACACGGAAATGTCGGACTCCAAGTCTACAATGTTTTCCCAGCACGGCAGCACCAGCTAATTGTTCAAATCGATATTTGAGTCAGTGATCGCGCTATTGAGGCAATCCGTGCCGTGAACTTCTTCGGTGTTGCAGGGTACACCTTGCCATTGAGTAGTCTCGTGAAACGCTGGTGTGGGAAAGTTGTTGTCCTTTCCTTTGCTGCGGATGAACCTTCCAATCGAACTGGGCATGAGGCGTCCGGGAATCCTTTAAATGCGTGGGTCTGCCTGCGCATTCCTTAGCTTGTCAGCCCCTCATGAATTTGGACGCATCATTTGTTCCGCCTGATCTCTTCCCCCCAGAGTTTTTACCGCCTGTAGATACGAACTCCTTGGTTACCACTGGTCTGTGTCGCCTTTGGTTCGACCGTTATCACGTTGACTCTTATCTGTTTCGGCCACTCAGAAGCTAATACACAAGACACGGCCGTATGGCCGACGCCTGGTATCAGTACGTCACATGCGCCATTGAAACGAGGCGGTGGACCAGCGTATAATGTTTTGAGGCATTACAGACTTGCATGCTGTACCACACCGTGATAACTTCAAGGAAAACTCGAGGATGCAGGACGTGCCTCAGATCCGAGTTCAGACTGCTCCCATTTATACGGACTTGGCCGATGAAGTGAAAGGCATGTATCGTGTGTTGGACCTGATAAGTGAATCTGGGACCAACGGCTATGGTAAGGGAGGGCCTTTCGGTCCTTTATGGGCTCCCACTTCACCGTTTCTGATATTCTAATCTGGTACCCCAGTTGATAAAGTCGTCATTGCGCAAGAGCCTCTCCAGCGCTTCATCAATGCGATCTCTCCCGGAGCTTACACGTCAATCACCAAAGTCGACTTCAAGACACTAGATCGATTCTCAATCCAGCCCATAGGTATATACGGATGTAAAGACGAGATTGTGCGCCTGCTGCAAGCTCTTGGGGCAGTTGATCAGGATCTGTGAGTCAAATTTTCCTCCACTTATCTCATAGTATGCTTAAATCGACTCGCAGGGCTCATTTATTAATCTCAACAAGCAGCGTTGGTGGTCCCCACCGAAGGCTATCTTCCGGTCTGTACATTGTGACGGCCACCGGCATTAACCCAACAGATGAACGCCATTACATCATCTATTGGCCCGAAGATTCAACCTGGGATGACGCGGCCCCACTGTCTGTATGCCGCAACAGGGTCACATTCATGCGGTGAGCCCCTTCTGATAGCTCACTTCTCTCACCTTTAATCGTCTGTTGAATAGATACCTCACGAAAATGTGCGACCAAGTAGTCGCACTATTTTCCCCAGATCATTCCGCATCAATAATCTGGAATGATGAAAACGGTGACGTCGGCTCTGTAGATATAGATGCAGGTGATTCGGAACGGCTGTTTACTTTTGAGGTAGCGAAAACAAACGAACAAGAGGAAAACGCGGCGTCACGTCCAGGATTCCAGGTATGGCCAACGTTTACTCGACTGTTTTCTCTCCGACACTTTGCAGATGGATTCGAACATAATTTCCCCTTACGCTGCCCCTCCTGATTGTGATATTGATCCCTCCCTCTTCGCTCCTCGACTGCTTACTGGGGAAACAACGCAAGGCCTTTTGATAGCCGAATACATTCCCCCTCAGGTTAGAATCGAAAAAATGCACAAACTTTCGTATAGCCGGATGGCATTATCACAGCTGCTGTAAGTGTGTCAGCCTTTCTTCCTGACCTTACCGCGCTCACACTCTTCACAGGAGAGACAACGCACTCATTCTGTCAGAAGACCTTGATGAGATTGCGGTGCAGAATCTGGTCGACGTGGCTCTAGGGGGCCTCTTTTCCGAGCAATGCGAAGAGTGGTTTTCCTTGAAGCAATGTATTCACGAAGTATTTCTGCAGGAGCTGACGGGAAGGGAAAGCGCCGTTGCTCGTGGAATTGACAATACCAGAGATCCACTATATCACACGCTTCGCGAAGGAGTTGTCGGCCATGTGATGAACATCTTCCCGTACGTCCTCCTTCAATAACTTGATCACACGCAGTTGGTATTTAACTGATGCAGGTCATTGGATCGTGGAGGTATTTCTTCCGCCGTAGGAGGGATGGAAAGTATGGACTATCTAATGCGGATTTCAGCTAGCGCCTCATCTTTCTTACCAGGTTTGATACCACTTACGGATATTCGCGCACTATACCCTCGTTTCGGGAGCGTCTTTGAGAAGCATGTCAAGGAAGCCAAGTTCGGCGGTATGCCGAGCAAGTTCCCGGCCTTCAAAGCTCTGAAGCTGGGCGTGATCTCGCTGTGGCGCCTTCAAGACGAAAACAAACACATGCGCCCGGAAACGCGTTCCGCACTGATCCAAGCTCTCGTTGTTGAACATGACTTTCAGCAAGCATTCCAAGTTATTCAGAACAAGTCCAACCGTCTCACTCGCTACCTTAAATCTTGGTGGTCTGATCCAAGGAGGGCGGCGGAATCATTCAAAAATGATATGAAGAAAGCCGCGGCCCTCGTCTCGGACTCGCAATTTCTCCGGAAGCTCGAAAACGCCGATGGGGAAGACCTGCGACCCGTGGCCGGGACCGCGAAAGCTCTCGCCCAAACAGAGCTGTCGTCTTCGATTGACAGAGTGGTAAACAACCTGACGCATGTTGTTCTGGCTATGCAACAGGAGCAATGTGGAAGAGAAGTTCGGCTCCAAATAGAGAAAGAGGAAAGGCAGGTATCAAATAGCGCGCTCGTAGAATTCATTCGCGAAATCAACAAAACTTCGGCTAGTCGGCAAAATTCGTGAGTATGCCTGTTTTTGAAGGAGTATCGCTAATTCTTCGTAGTACTGTTTACCTTGATCGCATTGAGGAGAGGCACTGCGCCTCGGGCATAAGTGCGTCTATCGTGATTTGATCCCATTCACAACTTGAAATTTGTGTTCTGTGGGACTAGGCTTTGAAGTTACGGGTCGCCTGGAGGCGCCGCAAGAGCATCAGATGCCTCAAATTATGGCTTGGATCCACCTTATGGACTTGTCAAGCGATGACAGGAACAACATGCAGCTGGATTCTAAACACATACCGACCCCTATCATCAACGGTCGTCTCTCATCATCGTTCTCTTTCCCACCTACGGTTGAAATTGCGTGAGATTCTCACTCCGTTTATCCTTCCTCGATCTTATTGTTCTTCTTTTAGCTTCTATCGGCTCCTCGAGAACGCAAAGCTCCTTCTCATTTTAGCTCACCAGGAGAATTTTCTCGTCTTTCTCGAGCCTCTGCCAGCGTTAGATTCCGCTATTCGACGGGGCAAGTCCATCAAATGTCTCAATCGTGATAAACTAGGGCAGAGCGTCCTTTTTTCCTTTGACGAGGCAAAACGAGTATTGGCTGTGTGTGGGTCTATAAAAGTGCATTCGGCGCTGTTCATCTATCTAGGGCGATACTGACGTGGCGACCTGTTCAGTTACAGCTCCATATGTTCGTCTTCGACGAGATTTACAAGACGCTTCAGGCACGGGGGGACACTATCGACCTAACTTCCTGGTATAGTCAAGCAGGGAATTTCATTCTCCAAATGGCGTCCCTCTGCGGGAGGGAGGAGGTCGTGCTGGTAGACTCTAATTCTCGACTTCGGATCTTTTCCTTCGTTTCATCACAATTTAGGTTAGTTTCTTCGCTATTCCATTTCCGTCACTCAAACAACGATCGTTAGACCGGCGTCCATACAGCTCCAAACGCCACCCAGTGCCATATTCTCATCACCAGATGGATCTTGCCTCCTCGTCCTTCATACTGACGATTCGGGGCCATCACTTACTGCATACCATTTGGAGACCTTTGGCTCGACCAGGGGAATCGCCTTAGATGTCCCGGAGTTTCCCCTTGACGGCGCAGTCTTGACATCGATGGTCAGCCGAGGCCAGGTCTTCTTCCTTGGTCTCGACATCGACGCCCAAGCCGTGAAATCCGTCGTCGTCGATATCACAAAGAAGGTTACAGAGTTCACGTTCAAAGAGAAGGGGAGCAAACATGTCTCAAGTACCCGCCTTACCCAGCACAACTGTTTACTCGACTGTCACGCAGAGGTTTGGACACGCTTCCCCGTCCTCCCAGCCGTGAAGCGGCGCACTATTACGTCGCTCAGCGAACGGCGGCAGAAGACGCTGACATTTATCGCCGATGATCACACGCGGCCTTTTGCATCGTACTTTTCCGATCTCGTTCAAACCTTCGAAAAGACGATGAGAAAGCCCACGGGAGATGAGTTGAGTGGCATCAAAGTCTCTGCGGCTCAATTCCGGCCATTCTGGACCAAGGTGCTCTCGCGGTCGGACTGGAATGTATCCCGCTACCGTGTCGGGGAGTGGCTCGTCGACCTCCTTTGCCTCATTCCCATCCATATTGCCGTTTGTCGTGAAAACCGATTCATTCCCTTGGCGAATGGTGTTATATCCGCCGAGCTGGAAAGATCGCTCCTTGGTGCGGAGGTCAGCCAGATAGTGGACAAAGTATCTTTCGGTTGGTATGAGTCCATCTTCCAGTCGTATTTGGCCTTGAAGGTATGACTTTGAGTGGCTCGCTTAATACGGTGCGCTCGCTCATCAAGTTCCATTCTGCGTAGCCCGTAAAAGTCGTATCGTCGATGGGCCAACAATCCGTTGGGAAGAGTTTTTCGCTGAATCATCTTGTGGATACGTCATTTGCTGGGAGTGCCATGCGAACGACAGGCATGTTAGTCTGTTAACGACGTGAGCATGGGCTGACATTTACCAACAGAAGGAGTATGGATGTCTGTGACGCCAACTGACGAGGCACTCATTGTGGCACTCGACTTTGAAGGTTATCTCCATAGCTTTGGATTATGTAGTGATTGATCCCCTTTAAGGAGTTGATAGCGTCGAACGGTCTACTCAAGAAGACACTCTCCTGGTTTTATTCAATACAGCAATATCAAATCTTGTGAGCACATTATATTATAGGCGAGACATTTTTCTGAAAGTACGTAGGTACTCTTCCGCAACAATTTCGCATTTGGCCGAGACATCAGTGGACTTTTTCAGTCATTCCAGTCCAGCACGTCTGTCTTGGATCCGGCAACCAATCCAACCCTTTTCAAGTCAACAATGGTTATAATTATAAAGGCGAGTGCTTGGGGATCATTGTTGCCTTCCTCTTCCCCTTTGACTCCGCTGGCAGGATGTTCTGGAACCTGATACGATTGAAATCACTCGCGAGTAATAATTTTGCGTCATCTATTTGCGATATCCCGTTTAAGTTTCTATGCGTAGGTTTTCTCTTAAGTTCCAGCAGATCGTGCAGCAAGAACAAGATGCCAATTTTATAACTCGCCTCCACGGCGGTAAATTAGACATTATCCCTTGGCCTGTGATCAAATCGAGAGAATTCTACAAGTTGTTCTCGACACTCAAAAAGAGGCTGGACTCGCAGAAGATTTCGCACCCGGCAGCAGGAGAATTCCTTTACACCATAAAGACGCTTATGGCGAAGTTGAAGGTGCGCTTGTTGTTTTTTGTCGGGCCTGAGGCTTATGGCGTATAGGCCAATGACTGGGGAACGCTTTCCCGTCCGTCACTTTACCCTTATTGGCACATTCTTCTTCATATGTCCATCAGATACCATGGCCGAGCATCGTGCCAAATCACTCTCCGCCCTCCTTTTCATCGCATTAGCTACGGGGTACTCAGAGATTGAACCATATTCGGAGCCACTGAAGGTTTGTGCTTCTGAGTTGCGCGAAGACAATTTCTGACCGAGCAAGCAGAATTTTGACACCGACCTTACAGTCGAGTGCAATGACAGCGGGTCACACTTTGCTCTTTCGGATCGTGAGCTGCCCCCACCAGAAGAGATTGAAATGCGTCTCGCTGTTCTTCTGGAATCCCAGAGCCCTGGAATACCACGACAGCTTATTCCTGACTCCGAATGGGTAGAAAGACTCGCGTCTCAGTTGAGTGGGCTGGTAGACTTGCGTGTCAACCATGTCCAACTTTGGTTGGATTCGAATTTACGGAGGTTCCAAGGTGGTCATGCCGCGATCGAGGATTTACGCAGAAGATTTGACAGCTTGGTTATTGAGATGAAGGCTAATGTCCAACTTTGCAGAGCTCAATGCGCGTCATGTCATCTCTTCTGTATTCGTAGTCGATCACACACCGGTGACCACGGTTGTCAAACCTCTCACACGTGTGCGCACCCTTGCGAATATTGCAAAGATTCTACGACGTCCTGTGGCCTAGCGTGCGTTTTCCTTCTCTCGTGCCTATATCTCAGCTAAAGATACTGTAGTGCCGGACATCCTGGGAAACACGCGTACGTTGCGCTATGTTCCCAGATTCTTCGATCTCTCACCAGCGTATAGTTGTGTCGTCAGTACTCACCTATGTGGCGACCCTTGCAAACTGTTAGGAAAGCGAGGCTGCCTAGAAGATTGCACGAAGGTACGCAAATGCGACTCACTTTTAGCTTGATCTTACACATCTACAGGTTATAGGACATGCAGAAGATGAGCATATATGTTCTGCGCTTGCGCATATGTGCGGTGAGGTACGATTCTACCTGGTGTAGTGAGGATATTTTTCGCTATGGTGACATCGTTTCGTCAGCCGTGTGCCCTCAGAAACATACAGTTACTTGGCGGGAAGACGTTTTCCTGTCCGGAAAGTTGCAGTATTCCAAGGCACGTCTCGACTTCAGCTCTGTTCGGCTTCTGACCAATTGTTCCTTGAGCAGCGAGCAGGAGCATGAGTCGCATTCCTGCGATACTAGGCTCTGCCCAGTGACGTGCGAACTCTGTAAAAGGCTTTGTGTCCAACCGCACCTTCACGGGCTCACTCTTGGCGCGCATCACTTGTGTGGGTCAGTGACTACATCGCACTTTCGGCTCTGGACCGGTAGTTAACTATATTTGTGCAATTAGAGAGGCCCATTCGTGTTTAGAGCAATGTGGGTCCCCGGGAATTTGCCAAATTGACACGTCGCCCCACTCAATAGAGGCGACGTTTACTGGGAGACACGAGAGGTTCCAGTACACTAGGGTAAGTACGGTATAAAGTATCGTCCATTTCTGACCGGAAACGTTCCACGACGCAGTATACTCAAGGTTAGTTTTGATATGACGAAATACGTGGGGCCTTATTAACCTCCAACATCGCAGTTGCAAAACGGATGCAGTGTATTCGGACTATCCCACCTGGGTTATTATCGCACGAGGGTGAACACATCCATACCAAAGAGAAGAAAGTGTTCCATTTCTGTGAAACACGGTACGTTTTTCACAGCATATTCTGCTGATGAGTCAAACCAAAATCACATAGCTGCAAGAACTGTGGTTACTTCTGTACCTTGCCGCTTGGTAAGGAATCAGCTAGCCAATCGTGATATTTAATTCTCAATATACGCTTTCCAAGGTCATACTCAACAGGAACACGAAACAAGCCACGGTTCAATGACGGACACCCGCTGGGCTGTTGATGGTCTAGATGACGCGTGTCTTGACTTAGGAGGTCACAAGTTTTCCTCCAACGACGAAGGCGCACCAATGATGTGCAATCTCGTTTGTTCGTCCATGGGGAGACACGTCCACATTGACTACTGCCGCGCTGTTGGGGATGGCCCTTGTGACACTGCCGAAGTACAACACATCAACGGCAGCATAGTCCCTGAGCCGGACAAACCGAAGGACGCTGTTACACACAGTCTTTACTGGCAAAGGATGGGTTCGTCGGGATCTATCTTTATCGAGTTCTATTCAAATCTAAAACTTCGGTTTACTTTCAGGCTTCAAAGGTTAGTGCTTTTCCCCCGGATCTGCCTACGTTTACGCTGACTTGAAATCAGACCCATATACCCGTGATGAACAGGCCATCTTTGGAAAATGGTGTGTGTTTGACACGTCCTTGTTTGAAGAAGTCCCTAATTACAAAGTTTAGTGACGCCATGTGCTCCGGTATACCTAGAGACTATTTGATTGCTACACGGCCGCCACTTACTTATCATTTATATAGGCACAGAGCACTTGGCGACGGAGACTGCCCCTGGACAACCCTCGTACTGCACGCTACCCATGTTTCATCTCCCTCAGGCCGTCAACGATCCCACGGACGGAGTTAGTTACGTATCCCCTGACGGGCATAAGTTCTCGTGTGAGAATCCTGCTGTAGTGCAGCAAGCATTTCACGTGTAAGCCTAGCAAAACCTACCGAGGAGGGTACGCTCATTGAACGATCCACGCCCTTTAGAATATTCGTTATCGACAGGTTCAGTGCCATCAGTTTCAAATCGCCATATCAGTATTTCATATCTCTACTTCAGGTCTTCTTCGATGTCGAGCACTGACCGTCTACCCCTGGCCGATGCACCCGCAACTGACCGAATCAGGCGTAAAGCTAATAACAGACTCGGCGCGGTCTATTCTGCTCTTTACAGCTTCTGGTCTGCTCGTCATGCTGCCATTACCTCGGGTCAGGATACAATTGGAGGACGACGTGACGCCTACAGCGTTATCATGTTCAATTCCAAGACAAATACCGTGTTGACCAGCGATTTTACGAGCTCCCCAGACGAACTCTTAGATGTTGTCCTCAATACCCAGGCAGAAGGTGGTACCAACTTCGCTGCGGCGCTCAGAGCCGGCCAAGCCGTCATGGTGGGCAACTGGAGCACAGAAAGGTTCGCAGCCCTATATATTTTTGTCTGGTTGCTTTTGTGACCCTTTACTTCACTTGATATCCACAGAACACCTATCATGATCTTTCTCTCTGATGGAGAATGCCCGGTACCAGATGCGGCAATCCAAAATCTTTCTCACTCCGCAATCCAGCATGGGTAGGTAGCTCCGGATCCCTAGCTATTCCAACGGTCCACTGACAGGCTAGTTAGAAAACCTCTTTCTTTTCATGCTGTTTCCTTCGGCGAAGAGTGGGATTCGAAGATCTTTGATTCTACTCGGTGAGTCATTTCTAGATTTGCTACTGTTGAATAGATCGCTGACAACTTGGTCAGGCCGTTCAATCCCGATCCATCTATCTCTTACCGAAATTCGTCGGCCTCTACCCTCCGCAAGATGGCACAACGTGCTCTTGAAATGCAGAACGGCGCTCCTCACGACCACTTGTTTCCTGCAGCAGCAAGGATACCCTCGTCCTTCACAACGGCTCTCGATACGGTAAGTATTTAGGCACCCTCGCACGAACAAACAAAGCTGACAACCTCAAGGTTCGACTTACAGAAACATTCTTGAGGATTGCGGAGTCGCTCAGAAAGACACGGGGTTCGTTGATTCGCTAATATCCCCTTCTTCCGGGTTAGCTGTCATCGGGAGCCGACGTGATCATATCTCGCTGTCGCTTGAATAGAGGACTATAAGATTTTCTGACTGAAATTGGTTGTGAAGTGGAACCTCGGACTCGTAGGGGTGTGCATGCAAATAAACCTTCATTCATATCGTACGAAGATGTGGGCAGCTCGGCAGGACATAGTAAAACGCCAGATAAAGTCTAATTCGTACAGTATGTGGCCGACGTCAGCCACAGAATGACATCAGGCATGCTTGCCTCCTCCGCAATTTGGGCGTGGAAAATAATGGCGAAATTGCTTTCCGGTCGGTGCGCGTTGGGTGCACGATTGAACTTGAAGCAGAGTGCAGAATAACGGAACAAGAGCAAGGTCACGACCGCTAGTCGTAGGTTGGGGGAAAAAACTGAAGCTTGTGGGAGCGAACCCAAGAGCTAACCCACATATCTGCTGGTGGTTGTACTGTACAGTCAAGTCATGGGCACTAATATGAACGCTTTCAAGATTAATGGAAAAAAATGATCCCTGACCACGACTCGGAGTTATTAGGGTGACACTATGACCCAATGGTACTGTACACTGTACCGTGACACCAACGGAGTCGTTGCAGAGCCGCAGGGCCGAGCGGACATATAAGAGCGGACATTGAATTATCGGCAGTGTGCGGTAACAAACTGAAATTTAAAACCCCTTGTCACCCGGGGATGTGTCTCCCCCCTCTCCCTCTTACTTATCGACCTCGAGCACACCAACACAAAATGCGGCAACGGAAGTACTCTGAAACTTGGAGGACAATTTTCCAACTGGGCGATCCCTTTCCGTCTCTTCAGTCTTCAAGTACTACGTTTTATCTTCCGGACAAGGCTCATTCACTGTCTCACTACCTTGGCGACATCAGCCCAACAAACGGCCGATCATAATATAATCCCTCACTGGATCTTGTGGTGGAGGCACTTCCATGTACACGGACCCGAAACTTTCACCTCTGGACAATACAGATGCGTAAGGATGGTATTCAGAAGTTGACTACGCGGTACTTGTCACGGTATACCATCAGCCTGCAGCAAGATCAACTTCCGTGTTGCATTTCCTCTGACTACTCAGTTTCACTGCCCTTTCCCCCGCTCGTGGCCTCGACTGTAGTCCGCTTAGTTTATGGGGCTGCGTCTCCGAGACCGAGACACCACCGACACAGTATATAGAACCTAGCGTAGGTTCAGGCCTTTGCCACCGCGCGCCCACTTTGAATGCGGTTGTGTAGACAGCTCGAGCTTTCGTCTCAGCTCGTTCATGTGCGCTCCTGCCTAAACGGGAAGCGGGAGTTCACGCTGTTCACACCACTGGCACATTTTTGGCACAAATTTAGCTACAGTATATACATTGACGTCGGCTGTCTCATCAAAGATGTCGAAAACACCCAGGCCATACTTCCCTGTGATGTTTCTAACTTTTTTCGCCAGGTCCTTGGTAAGGATCCCATAAGTTAAGCCTTCCTGATCTGCGGTTGTTACGACGTAGTGTGAAATGCGGCCTCTGGACAACAAAAATCACCGCCACTAAGCGTCACACCGGCAACACCAACGCCCTGTATTTTTCTCCGATGAGATTCACTCCATTGGGACCAAGGACAGTATACGGTTTATCCAGGATCAAGCTCGACCCGTTTCAGCACTTGGATCGAACCGTTGTAGCGAACGGTGCCAAGGAAATCTGAGCTCTTCTCATATCGAGGAGAACCCAGGATTAGACGCTTGATTCCCTTCACTACGAGTATCGTGCGGGTCGACCCTATGATTCCCAACGTAGCTACGAAGAAGTCAATGGGAAGATATCAAACTGTGCGTAGCTTGGTACAATCTTCTCTCGTCATCTGTTGATCCGGGCACTACGGAGTACATGGGCTGCTATGAAATTCTAGGCATGGGTGATTGAAACGTCACGAGGGGAAGGTGCCAAAGATTCCACGTATCGATCGAATGTTAAGAATGAGCAAACACACGGCGCAAACGGAGATAGAACATATCGGAATCGTTTGAGAGGGCTGCGACGATCCGGAAGCAAGTTTGAATAAATTGTCGGAGATATTGCACCAGTGTTGCATATGCTGCATGGCCCATTCAAGGACCAGATGCCAACACGACCAGCGTATGCGCACAGAGTAAAGACACCATCGGAAGCATAAGAACGCCACTTGGGAACTGCCTGAGAGGCTGAGCCTGTGTCCTGAGGGAATATGTGGATGGTCATTTCCTTTAACAATGAATAGTATACATGCGGTGATAAGAGCAATGACTCCGCGCTGGATCCACCATGGCAAATATGCGGCCAACATCGATGCACGCATGGAAGGACTGCAACAGACAAGCATTCTAGGCATATACTGTATCTGCGACCGAGCCAAAACTTAGACGAGCATGACGTTACCACTACGGCCTTGCTCAAAACACCTGAGACGGCCGACCAACCAACTCAAACGGAATGGTTTTCCCCTGGCCCTACTTAGCAGATGATTCTGTATTGGAACTCTAATTTACTGTCTACCGCATGTCCGCACATACCGTCATAAAGGGTGTGTGGGCAAGGCAATGTGGAGACGTGTCATACTGGCCTTGAAAATGAATGGGCGACACATGCACATCCCAAGGCATCCAAACCCAAAACCTTAGTGCAATTTGGGACGGGTTCGGACCGAAGTCGGAAACAAACTTCTACCGTAACAGCCACATGGGGCAACACAAAGCGGCTGCGCAGGTGGCATTGGAGCGATTCTACGTATCACGGGCTTGAGCGCTATGAGGGGTTGGCTTCGGTGTCTTCAATGCCTTTATGACAGTCCAAAATGTTGAGGTCAACCCACTTCGTAATCTCTGTTAGTGGTTGTACATGTTAAGCTGTGCCGCGTGTTGGGGCTAACAAGGCATCGATCTAGTAATTCGATCCCGGCCATTAATACATGTGCAGATATTCTGATGACAAGCCTATGGCACAAGTGGGAGCTAAATGAGGCGATACGTTTCCTGAAAATAGCATACAACATACATGAAGTCAAGCCTAAAATGCTTACATCCATTTCATCCTCAAGAAATTAGTTCTCCGTGTTAACTGTGGCTACCTTGGCGCCACCTTCCATTCCGTTACCATCTATAAAATTGCGGGGTCTCATCGAAGCTCGCACTCCAATGCCCCACATGAGCCCCCATACTCCAGAGCGTGACGAAGAAAGGCCCCTTCTGCACGAGGGAAATCCACTGAAAACAAAAAAGTCTCTTCCAATTACCCAGATCTTGGTCTTGATCTTGTTACAGCTCTCTGAGCCCATCACCTCTTTCTCGATTAAACCATACGTAAACCAGGTACGTTCATCAAATCTCCCGGACCGTTACATCCAATTGGTTATCTGTATCGTCTATATCAGCTTGTCAGTGAGCTCCCAGTAGTCGGTGGCGACGAAAGAAAGGTCGGATACTACGCAGGGCTAATAGTACATCTCGTCTGTTCTCCACTCTTCCGCAGGTGCTGACTTTATCAGTAGATGTCCTTGTATTATGCCGCCCAGACAGTCACGGTGCTCCAATGGAGTCGTCTTTCCGATAAAATAGGCCGAAAGCCCGTACTCCTATGCGGGCTTCTAGGTACCATTGTCTCAAGCCTCCTTTTTGGCATTTCTCGTTCTTTCTGGGCACTGGTCTTCAGGTGTGTAGCTCGGGCTCGGGCAATAGTTCACTCTAACTGAGCGAGCTCAGCCGTTGTTTGAATGGAATGCTTAATGGGAACGTTGGTGTCATGAAGAGTATGATGGCAGAACTCACTGACGAAACCAACATGGCACGGGGTTCTTCATTAATACCAGTAATTTGGGCTATCGGTGGCACCATAGGGTTTGGTATATTGCTTCCCTCCTTTGTTCTTTTGCTAATATACAGACCGCTAGGCCTTTCATTGGCGGTGTGTTATCGCGACCTCAAGATCGTTGGCCAAATCTCTTCTCGCATCCTTTTTGGGGAGAATACCCATATTTCTTGCCATGTCTTGCCACCGCGGTATATGCTCTTGTATCATTTTTCCTTGCTGCAATTTTCTTGAAGGAGGTTGGCTTTCTACTCTTTCACGAAGCGATCTTCTGACCTGCTCGCTCAGACTGTGAATTGGGTCCCCGTAGACTTTCCCCGAGTGGGAGAGGGAGAAATATTGGATGGACGGGTAAAGGACAAGTGGAAGCCGTTACCATTACGCGCTCTGTTAACGAGACCGGTCGTGGTCTCGGTGGCAAATTACGGCATGATTGGGCTGCTCGACATGGTAGCCACTGCTCTTATCCCGCTCGTCTGGTCAACGTCGGTTGAGTTTGGCGGACTCAGCATGAGTCCTATGTCTATTGGCATGTGGATGGCAGGGTATGGGTTGATGAATGCCGTCCTTCAATTTGTCGCCTTCCCTCCAGTTGTCAGATTCTTCGGTCCACGGCGCGTCTTTATTGCCAGCATCCTTTGTTTCTTCCCTGTATACATTATGTTCCCCTTCGAGAACCTCGCGCTTCGTCATACCGAGTCCAGTCGCGGCCTGAAATCAACAACGGCACTGCTCATCATTTTGCAGCTTCGGCAATATGTTTCTCTACCATGGGATTCGGTGAGTTTCCTAGAATTTTCCATTGTGCGCGGTCACTGAGGTGGTGCTGATTGAGAAGGGTCCACGTTTATGTACATATCCTCCGCCGCTCCTAGCAAGCAGTCTCTGGGTGCCACGAATGGACTGGCGCAGATGGTGGTCTCGATTCAGCGCACAATCGGACCAGCAGCGGCCGCGTCCCTGTTCGCCTTCTCAGTGGACAACAATGTCTTGGGAGGAAACCTCGTGTATGTCGTGGTGCTCGCCACTGTATGGTTGGCTCTGGGCGTTGCCGTACAGCTTCCGGAG
The DNA here is from genome assembly GCA_015025155.1 of Lactarius quietus. Lineage (NCBI taxonomy): Eukaryota > Fungi > Basidiomycota > Agaricomycetes > Russulales > Russulaceae > Lactarius > Lactarius quietus. The sequence goes on from WITN01000107.1 coordinate 122,216, forward strand.
ACTACGTGGAAACATAAACCGTAATTTACGAAAAATGGCACGTCGAATTTGATGCGCACTGACCACGTACTGGTACTTCAACAAACTACTAAATATGAGTTTTGAAGAGCGGACTTCGAAGTTCGGCAGTGTGCGAATTATGAATCTCCTCTTTTTCCTCTTCCTTTCGACCCCGAGCACACCAACACCACATTCGACCAGAAGTGGCCTGCGAAGAACCGTGTCTCCACAGGGATATCAATTTGCGTCTCTTCAAGCCTCAAGCTCACGTGCCGTTCTCTGTCCTCCAGACAATCTGTCGTTTGCCATCAGCAAACCTCGGCCACATGACCCAATAGACCAAGCCTCTCCTCGCGCTCTAAATACAGCTTTGTGACAAAGGCACTTTCATACACTTGACGCATGCATGTCACTACTGGACAACGCATATGCCTCAGGATCATGATATTCACACCTGACGACGACGCACTCGCTGCGGCATATCTATTAGCCTGGAACACTGAGCAACATCAGCTTCGGCGTTCCACTTTTCAATTCACATTTCATTAGCCTTCCTTCCTCTCACGTCGTCTGTAGTCTGCTTCATTTAGCGAGCGAGAAGCTGCTCCGTCTCCGAGATTGGGGCCCATGAAACAGTAGTATAGATCATAATGTCGATTTCCATTCGGCATCGCGCGCCGAGTTTTGAACGCGTTTCTGCAAGATTTCGCTTCGGTCCAACTCATGTGCTATCTTGTTTAAATCGGATGCTTGAGCTCAGACAGATCTGACCGCTGGCATATTTAATATTCTAATAAAGTACAGATGTTGACGTGGGGATCTCATATAGGTGGTAGAGAACATCAGGCCACGTGCAGCAGCTTTTCCATATACCAGTTCTCCTATCATTCCAAAAGGTGTTAAAACCTTCCGATCGGGGCGTAGTCCCTCTGCACAAAAACAATCAACTATTCACCAACCTGGTCGAAAAGCCGTACTCGTTGCTTTTATAAGAAAACTCTTCACATATCACGGGTACGTCCTGTCCGGAGATCAACATCACTCACCGCTACCAAATGTCGCTCGCAACACCAATATCCAGTACGCGTGCTCTGCTGACACTCGCTGCAATGGGATCAAGGGAGACATGCACTTGATCCAGGACGAAGCTCGACAGTTCTGGCACTAAAATATTGCGGTACGATGCCAGGGAAATTTGAACTTACCCCATGTCGAGGAGAACCCAGTTGAGACGCATGACTCCCCCACCCTTCACCGAGAATAGCGTGGGGGTCGACCTGTGAAAGTATGTACAGACGTGCCATCAACAAGGTAAATCAAGCTTCGTACAGTCTTTCTCACGTCATATAGTCATATACTATCCTGGGCTCTACAGATGGACGGCTTGGAAATCGACGCATAGGTTCTCACCAGTTAAAGCTTGAGGAGAAGTTGTCCGATAATCCAGGCATCAGTTTGAAGGCTGCGCAAATACACGGGTCATATAGGGAGAGAACAGCTTCGAACGTGTCTGCGGCCAATCTGATGGACATGTTACATTTGGGTTAAATTCAGATGTTGCGCCCTGTGCTGCACAGTCATCCAACACCGCGGGATGGCCATACGCCATCCCAGCGAGTGCCCTAGTGACAGCGTGCAAAGTAACGTCGTTGAGAGTACGAGCGGGCCACTTGGGAACTGCTCCGAGTCGAGTTGAAAAGCATAAAAAGCACCTCACCGTGACGGACAACCGTTACACTTCGTCACAGGAAGCGCCAAAAAATTTACAAGATCATGTGCTGATAAATCGAAATTTCCCAAACAGGACATACTCCCCCAAGATTGCGCTCAGGGTCAGCTCAGGGTCAGGCCCGTCGTACATGGAGCGTAATACCGTAGTCCTTCAATTCCTCGGCATGTGGCAATGTGGCTCTGGCCGGGATTCACAATGCCACCGCGATGGCTTCCATTTACGTATTCGCTGTTATCTATAAAGTTTTGCCATGCTGCCGTAGAGTCTCATTGGAATCAGCCTTCCGATGCCCCCCACGAGGTCCCCAGGTGATCCTGACGAAGAGATACCTCTCCTACACGATGGAAGTCCACAGCGAAAGGAGACACCTCTTCCCCTTGCTCAGATCCTCGTATTGCTCCTTTTACAGCTCTCTGAGCCCATAACTTTCTCCTCGATCAAACCCTACATAAACCAGGTACGATCATCAACTCCCATCACATAGTAGGCTGTCAGTAATGTTCGCCTCAGCTTGTCAGTGAGCTTCCAGTCGTTGGCGGTGATGAAAGAAAGGTTGGATACTACTCAGGACTAATAGTACGACTCGTCTACCTCCCTCTCTTCTGTGAATCGCCAACAGAATTGGTAGATGTCCTTGTATTTTGCCGCGGAGGCAATCACCGTGCTCCAATGGAGCTGCCTTTCTGACAAAGTAGGCCGCAAGCCCATACTCCTTTGCGGCATTCTAGGGACCTGTGTCTCAAGCCTCCTATTTGGACTTTCCCGTTCTTTGCCAGCACTCATTTTCAGGTTTGTTCAGTCCGATCTGAGGATGCATTATTCTGACTGGCTTTGAATAGCCGATGTTTGAATGGAATGCTTAATGGGAACGTTGGTGTCATGAAAAGTATGATGGTGGAGCTTACGGATGAAACGAACATGGCACGAGGCTTTTCATTAATAGCAGCAACTTGGGCTGTCGGTGGCACCCTGGGGTTTGTTTTCTCGCTTCTTTCCGTCGATTTTTGGTTTATGGTATCGAAAATGTAGGCCCTTCATTGGTGGTATGCTATCACGGCCTCAAGATCATTGGCCAGATCTCTTCTCTCACCCTTTCTGGAGCGAATATCCATACTTCTTGCCATGTCTCGCCACGGCCACGTATTCTCTCCTGTCGTTTTCTTTTGCTGCAATTTTCTTGAAGGAGGTTGGATCACAGCTCGTAAAGAGGAGCGTTGTGCTTATACGTTTCCCTAGACTATGCATAGCGACCCCGTTCTGAAGCGCAACGTGGAGGTCAACGCTGACATTTCCCGAGCTGAAGCAATATTGGATGACCTGCGGATGATGGAGAGAAACTGCTACCACTGCGTGCTCTGCTAACAGGACCAGTCATAATATCTGTTGCAAATTACTGCATGCTTGGGCTACTCGATATCATGGGTGGCGTTCTTATGCCTCTCATGTGGTCGACGTCAGCTCAGTTTGGCGGTCTCGGTATGAGTCCTGCGTCTATTGGTCTATGGATTGCTGGATATGGGGTCATGAACGGCATGTTCAATTCACCGCCTTCCCCCGCTTCGTCGGCCGCTTCGGCCCACGTCGCGTCTTTATCGCCAGCACCTTCTTTTTTTCCCCTGTCTTCATCCTGCTCCCTTTAGAGAACCTCGCGTTACTTTATTCCGGTCGCCTGACAACAGCGGTTCTCCTCGTGCTGCAGTTGACCGCGACATGTTTCACTAACATGGGATTTGGTGAGTTTCCCAGAGCTTTACACTGCGCGGTCGCTAAAGTGACCCGAATTAATAAGGTGCGATATTTATGTATGTATCCTCCGCTGCCCCCAACAAGCGGTCTCTTGGCGCTACGAATGGAATCGCACAGACGATGGTCGCAATTCAGCGCGCGATTGGACCTGCCGCTGCCGCATCACTATTCGCCTTCTCACTGGACAATAACATCTTGGGAGGAAACTTTGCATATGTCGTGGTTCTCTCCACTGTGTGGATTGCGCTGGCTGTCGCTGTGCAGCTTCCGAAGAACACGTGGAAACATGAACAGTAGATCTACTAAAAGGGGAAGTCGAATTCGATACGCACTCATATTGTACTACCATACTGCAACAAAATACCGCACAGTGAAGTGAAGGTGTAGCAGAGCCAACGTATCAGAGCGGACCTGAATATTGAATACTCGTCAGTGTGTGGGAGCATGCTGAAACCGCTTGTGTGATGTGTTTTCACACATCATTTTCCTTTCGATCTTGAGCACACCGACACAGCCGATACGAAATACCACAGGAAGTAGACAAGGACTACTTTTAAAGTTTAATCCATTGGCATCCCGTCAGGCCTCGAGTACGGCATTCTGTCTTCCGGAATAGGTCGCTCGTTTGTTGCCAAGTCGGTTACATACGAACTACGAAGCCGTCCCTGGTAATCATTACCTTGCTTGGTCAACGTCTTTCCCGGTTGGAAATTCCTGCAAAAATGTGTGTGACTTTTTCAGGTGACGTCCCTGACACGCGTTCCGCTTTGGACTCTTTTCCTTTTCTGTAGCACTCCGCTCAGGGTGTCCGCCATCTGTTTCTGATAAGAGCTTTGTCCTTTTCCATATTTTTCGTCGCTGTCTGTCGCCGACGCTTCCATCTGTACCTGTTCACGCGTGACAACGTTCTCTATCTGTGCCGCTCCACTGTCTTAATTCACGGTCGTCCGTACGCCATTCATTGTTCGTGCTCAGTTGTTGGGATCGCATCAGGATACACGTGCCGATTTGCATGGCTTGACTATGGAGGACATCATTAGTTGTCTTCCTGATGTAACATTTGCGAGGGGTCAGAAATGCAAACAAGGCCTGTATACCTGAAGTAAACACCTTTTTTTCACGGACACAGATAGTGTACAGCATGCGAAATTGTGACTACAAACTGTGACATGTGACACTGCAGTAATGAGAAAATTGTCATGGCGTGACCCACTACCAGCTTGACTCAAACGCCCCTACACCGCGACTCCATCACAACACAAGGATAAAAAACCCGACTCCCGAGGCCAAGCAAGGCTGCAGTCGCCAAGGGCGACGACAGCTAGTAATATAAACCCGAACTGAATTCTGTGGCGGGGGCACCTCCGTGCACAGTAACTCGGAGATTTTCACCCCGGACCACGCAGATGCATCAGAAGGACACATTGACACACTGGCTTCCATGCTCCGACGCAAGGCCCATCCATCAACCTGGAGCTCCGCGTTGCGCATGGCCTTCTGCGCATATTCCCGCATTACTCGGGGTCACGAGCCGTGCCCCCACTCGCAGCCCCGGCGGGCGGGAATTCTCCTCAGGTTATCGAAACTGGATTCACAAGTTCAGGCCACTGACAAAATGTCTGTGCAAATGTAGTCATCTTGTTACAGTACAGACGGTGATATGCGCGGTCTCATCAAGGGGTCTTTTTGCGAGCACTCCTGGTAAGTATCCCATTAGGGGTTAATTGTGGGCTCAGCGCCTCTGCACAGAAACTATCGTATTTACCAACTTAGCCAAAGGCCATACTCGTTACTTTTATACAAAAAACTCTTTGTAAAGTAATAGTTCTACGTCCTGTCAGGGCATCAAGCGATCAACAACACTCACCACTGCCAAGCATCACCGTAAACACCGCAAAGCTTTGTACAGTCTTGCTCACTTCGTATGCTGAACTGGGCTCTAAAGAGTAGACGGACTAATGGAAACTCGAAGTAAAGGTTTTCACAGATAAAGACTGAAGAAAAGCGGTCCAATAATCCCGAAAACCCCTGGGACGCACAAGGAAAGAACACTACGCCAACTCTCAAGAAGAGAGCTGCAGTGTTCTGATGGAAGTTTCATTAATTCCAGATGTTGCGCCGAGTCGTTGCGCCCAGGGTTGCACGGTCATCCTATGTCTGGGGATGGCCTTAAATCACAGTGAAGACGTCGCCGATAGCATGAGCGCGATCAGGTATGCTGATTGGAAACTGCTCAAGCCCAAGGCTAGAGATGTCCTTTGAACACATAACATACTAGAGGTGATACGAACCACGACGCCGTAGATCCACCATGACAAATGTGCGGTTCACAACGGTGCATGGAAGGGTTGTCAAAGTCAAGCGCCGTGAAGGCCCATTCTAGAGTTTGCTGCCGAGTCCTAACTGAGGTGCGCATGATGTAGCTACGGCCTGGCTCAAACGGTCCGATGGCCGAGTCGAGTCGACAAATCAGCTCACGAGGAACGGCTGTCGCCACGCCTCACTCTGGAGAAGACCCCTGATTGGAACACCGATGAACTTTTACGATCTACCAAATGTTTGCGCGCGTCGTCATGAAGGTTTTCTGAGCAGGGAATTGTGGAGAGGTGACATACCAGGCCAGAGTAGAGTCAGGAATGCGGTAGGGAGCTGCAGAAGAATCACCGTTGAACGGGAAGAGTAAATGGCGGTGATAAAAATTGTTCTAGACCAGGTTCCAGACACCCTATTGAGACGCTGAAGTAAGGTATTGCTGATGATCGCAAGGAAGCTCCCGAATATGTTGACTATTTGTCGTAAGGAAAGTTGAACGAATATAGAGGAATGGTAGCGGAAGGCGGTATGACGATGGGGCCATCAGAAGGGTGCAACCTATTGACTCCTGGCGAAGAAAACTCTCAACAGCAGGCTGCGTTCGAGGCCGCAACACCATCCAAGACACCATTACCACATCGCGCTGGTTGGGGTCACCGTTACGTCCATGGTTCGGGGTTCGGAGTCTCGGACCGAATACCTTCCAACATCATCATGAGGTCACGCTATTGAGAAATGATTGCAGACCTTAAGGCCTTAAGCTTAGGCCTTAGCACTGGCAGACCCGACACCTATCTTATCAAGAGAATCAACACTATTTTCGAGGATATCTTCAACGTCTTTAGAGCAGGCCACAAACTTGGAGCAAGACCACTCCGCTGTCTCGCTAGTGTACGTACATGATTTGGGGGTATTATGGGGTCATCACGGATGCGATAGAGGATTATCGATTTATCGGCTATTAGACCATATCCGATATTAGGACGACAAGCCCGTGGCCCAATCCTCGGACCGATGTCGCTAAAAACAGCGACATGTTCCCCCAAAATGGCACGCAAGATGCCTGAAATAAAGCCCCTCAAATGAGTCGTCGATCTCATCCCCTCGCGTAGATACCTCCGGATTTTCCGCGCCGCCACCTGTCATTTTATCACCACCATCTATAAAATTTCAGGTGCCCATTGAAACTTGCACTCCAATGCCTTCCAAAAGGTCCCAAGGTACTCCTAAGTCTGACGAAGAAACACCCCTTCTGCAAGATGAAAATCTAAAGAGGAAGGAGACACCTCTTCCTATGATGCAGATCCTCGTCTTGCTCTTGTTACAGCTTTCCGAGCCCATCACCTCTTTCGCAATCAAACCCTACATAAATCAGGTACGTTTATCAGATCTCCGTTATATAGCTTATTGGTACCAACGTCTACTTCAGCTTGTCAGTGAGCTCCCAATCGTTGGTGGGGACGAGAGAAAAGTCGGATACTATGCAGGGCTAATTGTATATCTCGTCTATTCTTCACTCTTCCACAACTCGCCAACATAATCAGTAGATGTCCTTATATTTTGTCGCGGAGGCAGTGACTGTGCTCCAATGGAGTCGCCTTTCTGACAAAGTAGGCCGAAAGCCCATACTCCTTTGCGGACTTCTAGGTACCATTGTCTCCAGCCTCCTTTTTGGCCTTTCCCGTTCTTTCGGCGCGCTTGTATTCAGGTGTGTAGTTCGGTTTCTGGAATAGTTCGCTCTAACTGAGTGAGCCCAGCCGTTGTTTGAATGGAATGCTTAATGGGAACGTTGGTGTCATGAAGAGTATGATGGCGGAGATCACTGATGAAACCAACATGGCGCGGGGTTTCTCATTAATACCAGTAATTTGGGCTGTCGGTGGCACCATAGGGTTTGGTATATCGCTTCCTTCCTTCGTTCTTTCGCTAATATCCAGGCCCCTAGGCCCTTCATTGGTGGTGTACTATCACGACCCCAAGATCATTGGCCAAATCTCTTCTCGCATCCTTTTTGGGGAGAATACCCATATTTCCTGCCATGTCTAGCCACTGCAGTATATGGCCTCGTATCCTTTTCTCTTGCTGCTATCTTCTTGAAGGAGGTTGGCCTTCAGACTCCTCTTCAGTAAACTATCTTCTCACCCGCTCGTCTAGACCGTGAATAAGGACCATACCATGGCGGTCAACTCGGGCCTTCCCCGAGTGGGAGAGGGAGAAATATTGGACGGACCTGTGAAGGACACGTGGAAACCGCTACCGTTACGCGCTCTGCTAACGAGACCGGTCGTGATATCGGTTGCGAATTACGGTATGCTTGGGCTGCTCGATATGATAGGTGGTGCTCTTATTCCACTCGTCTGGTCGACATCGGTTGAGTTGGGTGGGCTCAGCATGAGCCCTGCGTCTATGGGCTTGTGGATGACAGTACATGGATTCATGAATGGCATCTTTCAATACTTCGCCTTCCCTCCAATTGTCAGGCGCTTCGGTCCGCGGCGTGTCATCATCGCCAGCATCCTCTGTTTTATCCCAGTGTATATGCTGCTTCCCTTCGAGAACCTAGCGCTCCGCAATTCCAGTCGTGGCGTGAACCCGACGGTAGTACTTCTCATCGTACTGCAGCTTTCAGCAACGTGTTTATCTATCATGGGATACGGTGAGTACCCCAGAACTTTAGACTGTGCGCGGTCACTGACGTGGTCCCGATCGATAAGGCTCGGTATTTATGTACATATCATCTGCGCCCCCCAACAACCGGTCCCTCGGGGCTACGAATGGAATCGCACAGACGGTAGTCTCGATTCAGCGCGCGATTGGACCAGCTGCCGCCACGTCGCTATTTGCGTTCTCGCTGGACAAAAACATCTTGGGAGGAAACTTTGCGTATGTCGTGGCGCTCGCCACTGTGTGGATTGGGATGGCCGTCGCTGTGCAGCTTCCGGAGAAAACATGGAAACATGATGAGTAGATCTACGAAAAATGGCGCGTCAAATTTGATGCACGCTGACCTTATGCTTACGACTACAAAATACTGTTGAATACGAGCGTGTGAAGAGCGGACTTTTAATATTCGGCAATGTGCGGTAACTAAGTTAAAAATACCAGTCTGCGTCTTTTTTATTTCGTACTCTGCGTATCTCCTTCCGACCTCGACGCAAAATGCGACAATGGAAGTAGTCTGCGATGGCGAAGACTAATTCTCAACCGGGCGACGTTTCTTCAGGCCTCAGGCTTCAAGCTTCAAGCTTCAAGTGCTGACTGTTCTCCAGACAAGATCTATCTTTCTCAACCGCGGCCCTTGCGTCGACCAGCCTTGGCCACATTAACCCAACGGACGAAGCCACTCCTCGCGATCGCGATACAACTCCGAACTGAATGATGTAGTAGAGGCACTTCCGTACGCACTGACTTGTGCATTTCCCACTGAACAGTGTAACATCGTCACAATTCACAATGGTGTTCATAGGTTGACACCACGGTACTCGCTACCACATATTATTACTTGCCTGGAGATAGCCTGGAGAAACATCAGCTTCAGCGTTGCACTGTCCTCGCATGCATAGCTCGAGTTCATTAACCTTGCCCCTACTCGCAACCTCTTCTGTATTCAGCTTAGTGCAGCGGCGCGAGGTTGATGCGTCTTCGAAATCGAGACGCCACGGCATAGTAGTATAAACCGTAGCGTCGATTTCCACTTCCAGGAAACGCCTTCGCGCCATGCATCCAGTTCGAACGCGGTTTTGTTGACAGGTCGAACTTTCTCATGTCGCTCCTGCTTTAACGGGAAGCACAAGTTCACACCTCTAGTACGACCTTCGCGCAAATCTAGCAAATCTAATAGAGTATAGACCTCTATGTGGGCGGATTAATCCAAGGGAGTCGATAACGCCCAGGCCATACAGTGCTGCAACTTTTCCAATTTATTTTCGCCACCTCTCCTGGTAAGCACCCTTCCTGATCTGCGGGCAGAACGCCAAGCGCGGCCACTGCGTAAATACATCAACTATTCACCAACTTGTCCGACAAGTCTTCTTCGTTGCTTTCATACGAAACCCTAAGTAAAATACTTTCTACGTCGGACGTCCCGTCAGAGCATGAGGCGGTCAACAATACTCACTACTACCGACTGTCACACCGGCAACGCAAACGTCCCGTAGCCTACGCGTGATTCGATGACATTCACTCCAATAGCATCAAGGGCAGCGTACACTTAATTCAGGATCCGATCCGACCGTTTCGGAGCTAGGATTAACAGTTATTGCGGAGCGGTGCTAGCGAGATCTGAGCTCGGTCTTGAGAACTGCACATAATCCGACGCCGGACCCCCACCCTTCACCGCGAAAAGCGTGTGAGTCGGGCATATGGCGCGCAGCTACTACAAGTCAGCCAGAGCAACTCCAGTAGAACGCAAATTCGTACAATCTTGCTCACATCATCGCTTCATCGGCCGACAGGCGCTTTGTGGAGCAGACGGACGCCTGGGAACTCGACATGTAATTATTTAGTGGGATGTCACAGAAAATATGGAGAAGCTATCCACGGCTCCAGGCATCAGTACGAAGACTAAGAATGGACTTTGACAGGGACACATGGAGATAGAACACCTCGGAAGCGCCAGAGATAGCGGCGGCGATTCGATGCCAAGCTCGATTAAATTAAGAAGTTGCACCGAGCACGTTTTAAGGTCATCCAAAGTTCCGGAATGCCCATATTTCAACGCAGCCAGCGACAGCGCGTAGAGTAAGGACGTCGAGAGCATGAGCATGCCACTTCGGAACTGACCGAGACTCAGAGAACCTACGGCCGACTACGCCTTTCAAACAGCCACAATCAATAGACAGGCGCCGCCAGAGCCATCATGACAAATGTGCAGTTCGCATCAATGCATGGAAGGGTCGCAATGTAACAGTCAAACGCCGTGAAAGTCCACTCAGGCTCTAGACTCGGACATATTGTGTACCACAGATGATACAGGTATTGCCACGGTCAGGCTCAAATTAGCGGAGATGGCCGAGTTGAGACAAGCTAGTTCATAGCTCATAGGGAAAGGTTGTGAGAGGGAGATACTAGTGGAGATAGCATATGGCCTTGAATATAGCGGCCATAAAACAGCCGGCCATATATACACAGCACGGCAGGACGGTCGTCCGGATGAATGGAAAGCGCAAGTGTCGGGTTACAGACATCCTACTTTGAGAGGCCGAAGTAAAATATCGGATCTGGCTCTGTTGATCGACGGAAAATTATGTTGTTGACTATTAGTCTTTTGTCGTTGAATCGATCCGGGGAAACGTCGGAAATTGGTATGAGATGGCACACTTTCAAAAAGTTACGACCTGTCTGAACCTAATTCCGGGTGACGAAATCTCCTGGAAAGGCTGCCATCGATTCGAACAAACTGCCAATGACAGTGCCACATAGAGTGCATATCCTGCACAAATTGCCCTGGGTCAAGGTCAATGCCGCGAACCCAAACCCTTGTTCCGGTTCGGACCGAATGTCCGAAACAAAAGTTCATGGGCCCACATGGTAGCTACGCGAGCAGGTGGTGCCACCTTTCCTATCATAGGGCTTAATGCGCCTTTCGGTCCCATGGAGGTCATTTAGTGTCTTTAATGTCTTTAGAACGGGTCAAAAACCTGGACTCAATCTGGTTCTTTGTCTCTTCCAGTCTGTCATGGGACTACGTGTCAACATGTGAGCACTAAAGAATTTCCGTCACAGGGAATCGATTCAGTTTTTCAAGTTATCGATTTCTCGGCTCTTACATGTACCGACATTGGGATGACAAGCCTGTGGCCGGGTGGTCCCATGCTAAAGTGAATATTCCCAAAAAAAAAAAGGCGATGCGTTCCCAGAAATAGCACCCAGCGTCACATAGGGACAGCTTGATGCCGGGGCAAGTTGAACGGGCAACATGCTTGAAGTCAGCCTTTTTATGCATTCATCGGTTTCACCCTCGACCGAATATGACTCCGGATCCTCTCCCGCGCCGCCTTCCATTTCGCAGCCACCATCTATAAAACTTCGTCGCGTTGGCGCGGAGTTTCATCGAAACCTCCACTCCAATGCCCACAAAGAGACCCCAAGATACTCCCGAGTTCGACGAAGAAACACCTCTTCTACGCAATGGAAATCGACCACGAAAGGAAACACCTCTTCCTGTTATTCAGATTCTCGTCTTGCTCTTACTGCAGGTCAGTGAGTCTATGATGTCGTCATCGATCAAACCGTACATAAACCAGGTAAATCTATCAATTTCTATCACATATATATTGTCAATAAATTCTGTTTCAGCTTGTCAGTGAGCTCCCGATCGTTTCTGGTGACGAAAGGAAGGTCGGATACTACGCAGGACTAATAGTGTGTCTCCCCTCTCCTCCGCTCCTCCATTGCGTTCCGACAGAAGCGATAGGTGTCCCTGTATTTCGCCGCGCAGGCAGTTAGTGTGTTCCAATGGAGCCGTCTTTCTGACAAAGTGGGCCGGAAGCCTGTATTTCTATGCGGCCTTCTAGGTACCATTGTCTCAAGCCTCCTTTTTGGCCTTTCGCGTTCTTTCTCGGGACTTGTCTTCAGGTAGGTTTACCCCTATTCAGGGTATGGTCCTCTCACCGAGTTTGGCTAGCCGTTTTTTAAATGGATTGCTTAATGGGAATGCTGGTGTCGTAAAGAGTATGATGGCGGAACTCACTGATGAAACGAACATGGCACGAGGCTTTGCGTTAATACCAGTAACTTGGGCCGTCGGTGGCACCCTAGGGTTTGTGTATTGCTTCTTCCCCTCTATTTTTGGCTGATATACAATACCCTAGGCCCTTCATTGGTGGTGTGCTATCGCGGCCGCAAGATCGTTGGCCTAATGTGTTCTCGCATCCTTTCTGGGGCGAATTCCCATACTTCCTACCTTGTTTGGCCACTTCTGCATTAGTTATCATTACATTCATTCTGACTGCGGTATTCTTGAAAGAGGTTGGCTCTCCACTCGTAACAGGAGTGCTGTGCTTATATGTTGGCCTAGACTGTCAATGTCGATCCTGTCATGAAGCATATAACCGAAGTCAACCCGGGCCTTCCCCAAGTGGGAGACGGAGATATATTGGATGGGCCTGTGAACGACAAAGAGAAGCCGCTAACATTATGCGCTTTGCTAACGAGACCAGTCGTGGTATCGGTTGCCAATTACGGCGTGATTAGCCTGCACGATGTCGTAGCTAGCGCCCTTATCCCGCTTGTCTGGTCGACGTCTCTTGACTTTGGCGGGCTCAGTATGAGTCCAGCATCTATTGGTTTGTGGATAGCCGGATATGGATTGTTCAATGGCCTCTTTCAATTCGTCGCCTTCCCGCCAATCGTCCGGCGCTTCGGTCCACGTAACGTCTTTATCGCCAGCATCCTATGTTTTGTCCCAGTCTACGTCTTGTTCCCTTTCGAGCACCTGGCATTACTACATTCCCATCACGGCCTGAACTCGACAGCAGCAGTCCTCATCGTGCTCCAACTCACAGTAACAGCTTTATCTAACATGGGTTTTGGTAAGTTTTCCAGAACTTCACGTTTTGCCAGGTCACTGACGTAGCTTCTGATCGATCAGGAGCGGTATTTATGTACATATCTTCTGCCCCTCCCAACAAACGGTCTCTTGGCGCTACGAACGGACTCGCGCAGATGATGGCCTCGATTCAGCGCACGATCGGACCAGCTGCTTCCGCGTCACTGTTCGCATTCTCGCTGGACAGCAACATTTGGGGAGGAAACTTCGTGTATGTTGTACTGCTCGGCTTTGTGTTGGCCGGTTTGGGCGTCGCTGCGCAGCTTCCGAGGAGAACCTGGAGACAATCTACACATTAAATTTACGACCAAGGGAAGGTTGTAATTGACGGACTTGCCTTATACTATCTTACACGAGTTCGTTCATATTATTGTACAAAGTATACTATTCTACCTTGTCTTATCTCTATCGTTGTTCAGCACAATCTTATTAGTAATATGCTTCTATACTTCTCGAGGCGTGTGGGGTAGGGTTATCTCTTGAATACTTCCGCGACCCTCGACTTCCGGGGGTCGTCGTGGTACGGGGTTGTAAGTGAGATCTCTCTTCAGATTGCACCTCCACGTCAGTGACAGCGCAGCGCGTGACCGTGATCTCCGCGATCTTCGCCAGGTAGCTCATACTTCTTTTTTAGGAGTTTTAATCCCGCGCCACGCATCATCTTACCTCTCATACTGGGGGTACTGTACTACCATACCTAAATTCAAGCCTTTCGTCTCAGAGTCGGAGCGAATATCTTCACCGCCGTGTTGGCTGCCATCTCATCATCGTCATCTATAAATCGCAATGCGTTCAAAGTTTCTCTGCCATATGATACGAATCATACGATACGTTTACAAGAACCTTACATGGCGCGCCGCGGTCACTGAAGTGGTGCGGATTGATAAGGCTCGGGATTTATGTACATGTCCCCTGCACCCCCGCGCTACGAATGGAATGCACAGAAAGGGTTTCTATCCAGCGCATGATTGATGCTACGGCAGTTAGAATTCGAAGCTCTCTGACTTTATAGTACTATCTTAGCAAATCTGTATGGTACATAAGAAACATCTTTCACATTGGCCCCTTTCCAGATCACTGTTGTTATTTGACAACGATATTTTTTCAAACATACATCCCCCATATTTCCTTCCCACAACACAGTTTGATCTGCCCCATTTCGTGAATTTACTGTTCATTATCATGTTTCCACGTGTTCTTCGGAAGCTGTACGGCGACGCCCAACCCAGCCAACACAATGCCGAGTAGCACGACATACACGAAGTTTCCTCCCAAAATGTTCTTCTCCAGCGAGAATGCGAACAGCGAGGCAGCAGCAGCTGGTCCTACCGTGCGCTGCATTGAGAGCATCATCTGCGCGATTCCATTTGTGGCACCGAGAGACCGTTTGTTAGGGGCTGCAGACGATATGTACACAAATATCACATCTTAACAATCCGAATCTCCTTCAATGATCGTACGCAAAGTAGGAAGAAGCTGGGCAACTTACTGAATGACATATCAGCGAAACATATTGCTGAGAGCTGCAGCGTGATGAGCAGTCCTGTTGTTAGATGACTCGAATAGCGCAGCGCTAGGTTCTCGAAGGGGAACATAATGTACACTGGGGAAAAACAAAGATGCTTGCGATAAAGATGCGCCGTAGGCCGAAGCGTTTGACGATTGGAGGGAAGGCGATAAATTGAAAAATGCCATTCATGAACCCATATCCTGCCATCCATATCCCAATGGACGCAGGGCTCATGCTGAGCCCGCCCAACTCAACCGACGTCGACCAGACGAGGGGGATAAGAGCATTAGCTATCCCCTCGAGCAGCCCGATCATGCCGTAATTCGCAACCGATACCATGACTGGTCTCGTTAGCAAAGCACGTAGTGGTAGTAGTGGCTTGTCCGTGTCTGGATCCAATATTTCTCCCTCCTCGACTCGGGGAATGTTCGAATTGACCTCTGTGTTATGCTTCATGAAGGGACCACTGTTCACAGTCTATACGAACATGTTAGCACAGCACTCCACTTAGAACAGAGAGCCAACCTCCTTCAGGAAAATCGCAACCAGAGAAAATGAGACGAGAGCATATGCAGCGGAGGCAAGGCATGGCAAGAAGTACGGGTATTCGCCCCAGAAAGGATGCGAGAACAGATTTGGCCAACGATCTTGTGGCCGAGATAGCACACCACCGATAAAGGGCCTACAGGTCCGATATTAGAGAGCAAGCGAAGAAAGAAGCGATACATCCGGACCCTAGGGTACCACCGACAGCCCAAGTGGCTGTTATTAATGAGGAGCCCCGTGCCATGTTCGTTTCATCAGTGAGCTCCGCCATCATACTCTTCATGACACCAATGTTCCCATTAAGCATACCATTCAGACAACGGCTAGGCAGACCGAGTTAATGCAGCTATTCCCCGAACCTGAGACACACACCTGAAGACTAGCGCCCAAAAAGAACGCGAAAGGCCAAAAAGGAGGCTTGAGACAATGGTACCCAGAAGGCCGCATAGAAGTACGGGCTTGCGGCCTACTTTATCAGAAAGACGGTTCCATTGGAGTACAGTGACTGCTTGAGTAGCAAAATACAAGGACACCTGTGATTACGGTCGGTATGCTTGTACGAAAGAGAGAACGAGCGAAACGTACGATGAGCCCTGCATAGTATCCGACCTTTTTTTCGTCACCACCAACGACCGAGAGCTCACTAACAAGCTGAGGTAAAGATTACGAACTTGGTTACTATGGATAATCTTTTTAATGACATACCTGGTTTATGTACGGTCTAATTGAGGACGACGTGATGGGTTCTGAGAGCAGTAACAAGAGCAAGATGAGGATCTGAGAAGTTGGTAGTGGTGTTTCCTTTCTTAGTGGATTTGCGTCGCGCAGAAGTGGCGATTCTTCCTCAGGCTCACGAGCACCGGACCTCCTGGAGAACATTGGAGTGCTGATTTCGATGAGACCCCAGGCCAGTCACAGTACGATCGATAACGGTGGTGAAAAGCAAGCCGGCGCGGGTGAATCTGGAGGCACACCGCGCTGTAATCGTCCTTGCGCCGGCGCTCGCCGGTACCGGGGAATTTCTTTGTCGGAGTGTGGAATCATGAACGCGTAAGCATGGATAAAGTCACAAACTAGATCTCATTTTGTATTTTTCTTTCGCCGTCGTCCTTCGTCCGATCTCCGCACATGCACTCGTCCTTCTCTAGGATCATAGGGTAGTCACTTTCTGAACGCTTTACAATCGAATTCAACTTTTTAGGGTCATCGTAGTAGTCGTTGCGCCACAACTGCTCCAGAGCTTGCTTCCAAATCTGCTTCAAGTTCCTTTTTTTTTACAGAATTTTTTTTTATTTCCATGCGCAGAGAGCCCAGAACATAGGTTTATTAACAGTAACAATAAAGTGCCTCAGGGGGAGTGGTTATGGCTCTTGTTCGATTTTGAGTCACCGGGCCCGTCGTGAGTGATCTCGTGACCCTTGCCTTGCCTCGCTGCGCCTTGCCTCGCTGCGGGCGAACATTCCAATCGAACTAATTACGGGGCGTTCGAGAATTTTATATAATGCGTGGGTCTAGTACCACGCACTCCTTCCTTCTCTTATCACCCACCAGTCTCCATGGATTCCGAGTCGAACACACCATTCGTCCCGCCGCCAGGGTATTTTCCGGACTTAGTTGACAGAGTTAAAGGAATGTACCGTGTCCTAGACCTGATCAGCGAATCTGGGAGCAACGGAAACGGTAAGGAGTATTGAAGCTTCAACTTGAGGGTTCTCTACGGGACAGTCCCGTTGGTTTCTTCGAAAGCTGATCTGGGCTGTCAATACAGTTGATAAAGTGATTGTCGCGCAAGACTCTCTTCAGCGCTTCATTAACACAATATCTCCTGGAGTATATGCCTCTATCACAAAAGTGGACTTCAAGATACTGAACCAATTTTCCATCAAACCTCTTGGGATATATGGATGTAGGGATGAGATCGTGCGCCTGTTACAGTCTTTTGGCGCTGTTGATGAGGAACTGTGTGTTTTTCTTATTTCAACCTATCTTTTTTGCTTAAACCGTCCCTCAGGGCTCGCTTATTGCTCGCACCAAGCGAAGTTAATGGTCCCCAACTCTCATCCGGTCTATACATTGTGACGGCCACCGAGGCTAACCCAGCAGACGAGCGTCACTACGTCATATACTGGCCCGAGGTTTCAACCTGGAATGACTCTGCAGCATCGTCTGTGCGTCGCAATAGGGTCATATTCATGCGGTGAAAACTTTTCTCATATCCCACTACTATTGCCTTTAACGGTTTATGAATAGGTATCTTACGAAAATATGCGACCAAGTTGTCGCCTTATTGTCCGCTGGTCACTCCGCGTCACTTGTCTGGTCTGATGGAGATGGCGATTCGGACATCGGCTCTGGAGATATATATGCCAGAGATTCGGAAAGGCTGTTCACGTTTGAGGTCGCGGAAACAATCGAACAAGAGGAGAGCGCAGTTTCACGTCCCGGATTTCAGGTGACACTTACCCTCAACTTGTATTTTTTGTTTGATCTTCTGAAAATTCATAGATAAAGTCAAGCATCATTGTGCCTTACGAGGCGCCACATTACTGTTCGATTGACCCATCCCTCCACGGACCTCGTCTTCTTCCCGGGGAAACTGTGCAAGGCCTTTTGACAGTCGTCCATATACCTCCTCAGGTTCGGACTGAAACGTTAGACGAGCGCTCATATGGCAAGGAGGGGTTGTCACAGCTCCTGTAGGTATATTAACGGAACTTCATTAATGCAGCCACTCACTACCTTCACAGGAAGAGCAACGCACTCGCTCTCTCAGAAAAACTTGATGAGGATGCGTTACAGACTTTGGTCCGCGAAGCTCTTGAAGATCTCTTTCCCAAGCAATGCAAGGACTGGCATGTCAGAAAACAGCATATTCGCGAAATATTTATGCAAGAGCGGAGGGAGAAGAGCAGTGCTGTTGCTCGTGATCTTGCTGATACCGAGGGCTCACTCCAACACGCACTTCGTGAGAAAGTCGTAGACCACGTGGTCGGTATATATCCGTATGTCTTCTTTCGATAATACCTTGATCAAATGCAGAAGTTGTTTGCTTGATGCAGGTCTTTGGATCGTGGATGCCTCTCTTCCGGCGTGGGAGGGATGGAAAGTATGGACCTTCTGTATGCGGCTTCCATATAGGCGACTCACTCTCAACTTATTAGGCTCAATGCGACCCTCCGATATTCGCACGTTGTACCCCACGATCGAGGACATTATTGAAAGGCATATTGAAGACACTATCTTCGATTATGTACCGACGATGTGTTCGGACTTCAAAGTTCTGAAGTTCGGCGTGATCGCGCTGTCCCAGCTTTTAGGCGAAAACAAACACTTGCGCCGGGAAGCACGTTCTCTGCTGTTCCAAGCTTTCGTCGTCGAACATGATTTCAAAAAGGCACTTGAAATTCTTCCGAAAGGGTCCAACTTTCCCACTCGCTGGAAGTCCTCGTTCTGGTCCGATCTAAGAGACGGGGCCTTCAACGAGGAGTCATTCAAAAAAGAAATGAGGAAAACCGTGGCCCTGGTCTCCGACTCGCAATTTCTTCAACAAATCTGGAGCACCAACGACGAAGATTTGCGATCTGTGGTCCAGACCGCTAATGCTCTTGCGCAGACAGAACTATCGTCCTCGATCGACGCGGTGGCAAAAAAGATGACGCAAGCTGCGATGGCAACGCAGCAGGACATGTACGGAAGGGATATGCAACTCCAGGTAGAGAACGAAGAAAGGGAGCTCTTAAATGTCGCACTCGGAGATTTCATTCGCGAAATCAACAAAACGTCGTCAGGGCAGCAACATTCGTAAGTGTACCTTCCGTCTTAGGACTGAAGCTGATTGTCCATAGAACTCTTTATATTGATTGCGTGTGTATGTCGAAAGAAAAGGATCAAGTCATAGGCACGTCGGCGGGATGTTACTAGTTGATTGCAATCGCTAACTAACGTGCTTGTGGACTGATTGCGTAGTCAATGGTCGCTTGGAGATGCTCCAAATGCATCAGACGTCCCGACTTAAGCTGTTGATACACCCTATGGAGTTGACCAGCGACGACAAGCGCAACATGCAGCTGGATGCCAATCATATACCGACTCCTATCATCAATGATCGCCTCTCGACATCATTCCTTCTTTCAACCTCAGTGGAACTCGCGTGAGATCCTTCGTTCTTTGACCATTTCTCTTTGTCTTATTGTAATTTCTCAGCTTTTATCAGCTCCTCGAAAATGAAAAGCTCCTCCTTGTTCTGGCTGACCAGGATCGATTTCGCATCTATCTCGAACCTTTACCAGCATTAGATTTGGACATTGAACGAGGCAACTGCATTATAATTCTCAACCGTAGACGAGGGGTCCTATTTGCTTTTGACGAGGCAAAGCGAACATTGGTTGTATACGCATCCACGACGGTACTGTACCGCTGTTAGAGTCGGACGTTTATGACCTGACACCCATCCAGTTGCGGTTCTCCATGTTTGTCTTCGATGAGACTTACAAAGCGCTCCAGGGGTTGTCGGATGACATTGATCTTGCCCCCTGCTATAGTCAATCAGAGACTTCGATGCTACACATGGCGTATATCTACGGAAGGGAGGAAGTCGCGCTAGTGGACTCCAGTGCTCTGGTCCGGATATTTTCTTTCATTAACTTGCAATTCAGGTTTGTTTTTCGCTGCCTCATAAATATGGTTTTCCGTGCCCTGATCAACATTCACTGGTAGACCGGCGTCCGTACAGCTCCAAACTCATCCCAATGCTATATACTCATCACCAGATGGATCTTGCCTCCTCGTACTTCACACTGATGATTCGGGACCATCGCTTATTGCGTATCATTTGGAGTCATTTGGTTCGACTGAGGGAATTGCTGTGGATTTTCCCAATTTTCCCCTCGAAGGCGCAATATTGACATCTATGGCCAGCCGTGGAAGAGTCTTTTTCCTTGGCCTTGACATCCATGCGCAAGCGGTGAAGTCCGTCGCCATCAACATCACGAAGAAGGTTAAAGAGTTTATGTTCAAAGAGAAGAGCAAAAAACTTTGCCGAAGCACGCGTCACACTAAGCACAACAGTTTACTCGACTGTCACGCCGAAGGTTGGACACAGTTTCCCGTTCTCCCAGCTGTGAAGCGCCGCGCTATCACGTCACTCGACGAACGCTTCCGGAAGACACTGACATTCATCGCCGATAATCATACACTTCCTTTTGCCTCGTACTTCTCTAACCTTGTTCAAACGTTCGAAAAGACAACGAGGAAGCCCACGGGAGACGAGTTGAGTGGTATCGAGGTCTCTGCGGCGCAATTCCCGCCATTCTGGAACACGATTCTCTCGTCACCGTACTGGAACGTGTCGCGCTATCGTGTCCATCAGGAAAAACCCACTTTGCTAAAATGATATAATTCGTGCTAATTGAGCTAAGCGACGCTAATTACCAGCGCTAGCTCAATAATTAGCGTCGCTTAGCTCAATTAGCATCAATTATTTCATTTTAGCAAAGTGGGTTTTTCCTGATGTCGGGGAGTGGCTCCTCGACCTCCTTTGCCTCGTCCCCATCCATATTGCTATCTGTCACGACAACACTTTTGTTCCCTTAGCGAATGGAGTTCTGTCTGCGGAACTAGACAGATCACTACTCGGTGCGGAGGTCCACGAAATAGTGGACAGACTATCATTTGGTTGGTATGAGTCGATCTTCCGGTCATATGCGGATTTGAAGGTATAACCTTGGGCGGTTATTATTTCTTCCACGTGCTCATCAATATCCATTTTTATGCAGCCAATAAAAGTTGTATCGTCGATGGGCCAAAGATCCGTAGAGGAGAGCTATTTGCTCAACCATCTTGTGGATACGTCATTTTCTGGGACTGAGGTGGGGATAACAGGTATTTTAACGCAGCTTATGACGTGAAATTTGTTGAAATGATGAACAGAGGGAGTATGGATGTCTGTAACACCAACTGACGAAGTACTAGTTGTCTCGCTGGAATTTGAAGGTTGTTTTATATCTTCAAGTCTAACTCACGTCATGTTTGATCGCCTTGCAGGGGTTGGCGGCGTTGAACGGTCTCTTCAAGAGGACATCCACCTTATCTTATTCAATACAGCGATATCGAATCTCGTGAGCAGATACTTTGTAACGCAGATTCGCTATCTAAAATGCTCATAGGTCGTCTTCCGCAATAATTTTTCATTCGACCGAGACATCAGCGGACTATTTCGGTCATTCCAGTCCAGTGCGTCTGTCTTGGATCCGGCAGCCAACCCGACCCTCTTCCAGTCAACGCTTGTCATGATTATTAATGTAGGTACTCGGAATCAGCTGTCGTCTCCCATTCTTACTTCGCTAGCAGGATGTACCGGAGCCCGATACGATTGAAGTCACTCGCGAGTAAATAATTTTGTGTGATAAACGTGATAAATTGTTTAGTCGCTATTCTTAGGTTTTCTCTCCAGTTTCAGCAGATCGTGCAACAAGAGCGAGGCGCCAATTTTATCTCTCGCCTCCATAGGGGTAAATTAGACATTATTCCATTTCCCGTGATTGAAGTGCCAGGATTCTACAAGTTACTCTTGACACTCAAACAGCGTCTTGACACACAAATTATTTCGTACCCGACAGCGGGAGAATTCCTTTACACCATAAAAACGCTTATGGCGAAGTTGAAAGTGCGTCTCATTTATTTTGGTCGAGGGTGAGGCTTATCACGTCTAGGCCAATGACTGGAGACCGCTTTCTGGTGTGTCACTCCACCTTTTGGCTGCGCATTTTTTAATTTACGCCACAGATACCATGGCCGAGCATCGTGCCAAATCACTCTCCGCTCACCTTCCGATAGCCTTAGCCACGGGATATTCCGATATTTTACCAGATTTGAAGCCTATGAAGGTTTGTACCGAACCCTTTAGAGTCACGACTAATGATCTGACGGAGAAAGCAGAATCTTGACTCCGACCTTACAGTGGAGTGCGACGATACCGAGGCGCGCTTTGCTATTTCTGATCACGGGCAGCCCCCATCAGAGGATATTGAGATGCGTCTTACTGCTCTTCGGGAATCCTGGGACCTTGGAGAGCTACAGCAACCGCCTGAGCTACGGCTTGACAAAAAGAAAAAGAAAGGCCCGGGATTCAAAAAAAGCCTGGTAACGACACAGAAAGTTAGAACTGACTCCAAACCGGTGGGAGAGCTCGCGACTCATCTAAGCAAGCTGATAGACTTGCGTGTCAACCATGTTCGGCTTTGGTTGGACTTGAATTTGCGGAGGTTCCAACATGGCCATGCTGCCATCGAGGACCTACGCAGAAGATTTGACAGCTTGGTCTTTGAGATGAAGGATAATGTCCAACTCTGCAGAGCTCGATGCGCATCATGTCATCTCCTTTGCGTTGGTAATCGGTTTCACGGCGGCGACCACAGTTGTCAAACCCCTCACAAGTGTGTGCATGCCTGTAGATTTTGCATGGATTCTACAAAATTCTGCGGCCTATCGTGGGTTCTCTGTCTGTCATACTTCCCATCGGCTAAAGATGTTGTAGTGCCGGTCATCCTGGGGATCACGTGTACGTACGGTAGGTTCCCGGATTCTTCAACGTCTCACCATCGTACAGTTGTGTCGTTAGTGCTCACCTATGTGGCGTTCCTTGCAAATTATTGGGAAGGAGAGGGTGCCTAGAAGATTGCACGAAGGTAGGCCCATCCGACTCTATTTTAACTTGATCCTGCACAATTACAGGCTATTGGGCATGCGGGAGACGAACATATGTGCTCCGCAGACGTGCATATGTGCAGCGAGGTATGACTCCATCTACATATAGCGAGGGTTCTTTCCCATGGTGACCTCGTTTTTTTAGCCATGCGCTCTCAAAAACATACAATTACCTGGTGGGAAGACATACTCTTGTCAGGAAAGCTGTAGTACTCCTTGGCATGTTTTAGCTTTGGCTCTGCTCGGCTTATGACCTGAACAATGGTTTTTTTTTCGCAGCGAGCAAGAGCATGAGTCCCATTCCTGCGGTACTCTTTTTTGCCGGGTGACGTGCGAACTCTGCAAACGATGTTGTAATCGGCCGCACCTTCACGGGCTCACCCCTGGTGCGCATCACCTGTGTGTGTTAGTAGTATGCTATATGGATGTCCTGCTCTGGATTATTAAATTTTATTTCGTGCAACTAGAACTGCACATCCATGTTTGGAGCGATTTTCGGCCCTGGGAATTTGCCAAATTGATTCATCACCTCAATCCATAGAGGCCACGTCTACAGGGCTCCCGTACACTATGGTGGGTACGGTATGAGTTCTCATGACGCGCTTCTAACTTGACAAATTATGTAACGTAGTATGCTCAAGGTTTGTTCTCATATACGGGATATATGAGACCACATTGACCTCAAGTTTCACAGTCGCAAAACGGATGCATTGTGTTCGGGGCATCCCACCTGGGTTATTGTCACATCAAGGTGAACACATACATAGCAAAGAGGAGAAACCATCCCACTCCTGTGAAGCACGGTACGTTTTTGGAAGCGTATCGTGTTGATGAAGGCAAACCGAAATCACATAGCTGCAAGACCTGTGGTTACTTCTGTACCTTACCGCTTGGTAAGGATGGATCTACCACGGAGCTGGCTCTGACAATTTAATCTCATTTTTCGCTTTAAAAGGTCATGCCCAACTAGAACACGAAACGAGCCACGGTTACATGACGGGGACCCCCTGGGCTGTCGATAGTTCAGATGACGTGGCAAGTCTCGAATTGGGTGGTCGCAAATTCTCCTCCAACAAGGGAAACCCCGTGATGTGCAATCTTGTTTGTTCAGCAATGGGGAGACACGTCCATATTGACTACTGCCGCACTAATGGGGATGGGACTTGTGACACTACTGAAGTGCAGCACCTCAGCGACCGTATATCTCCTGAGCCGGATAAACCGAAGGATGCTATCACTCACTCCCTTTACTGGAAAAGATTGGGTTCGTCGTGGCCATATTAACAAGATCCATTATGAGCTAATACGTCGTATTTACTGGCAGGCTTCAAAGGTTGCTTTCCTCAAAATTTCTAATATATGCACTGAAACTTCAACTAGACCCCTACACCCGCGACGAGCAGGTCTTCTTCGGAAAATGGTGTGTGTTTGACCTGTGCTCGTCCGAAGATATAGCAGAAGTTGCTAAATACATATCGTAGCGATGCCATTTGCCCAGGTATGATTGGAGATGGTGTGATTGCTACACGTCCTCTATTTATGTCTCAATTCAATAGGGTCAGAACACGCGGCGAAGGAAACTGCACCTGGACAACCATCGTACTGCACGCTACCCATGTTTCATCCCCCTCAGAGTGCTGCTGATCCCGAGGACTGTGACGGTTACGTATCCAATGATGGGCATAAGTTTTCGTGCCGAAATCCCGCGTCAAGTCCCTAGGAGATGCCTTATTAAGCGGAAGCGGACGAATTGAGGGGACGTAGACAAGTGTTAGGTCAATTTATATTACCATGATTGTATGTGTTCTACTGCAGCAGATAATCATGGTATTACGCTACCCGCCCAGTTGAGCAAGACACGTGCGCGTTATTGAGGATTCGCGCATGCCGGCGATGAGCAATGATTATTGGATCCGCAACTTGTGGGGCTCATGTTCTCGATCGGCATGACCGGTTTGACACTGTCACACTGAGCACCCGTGCGAAGCGGCTGAGACCTAGTCATGACGGTGACTATAAGGTATTACGAATTCGCGTTCACCCGTAACGTATACACCCACTGGCACGGCATCTAGAATGTGTCCAGTTTCATCGCCAACAGGCCATGGACAAAGAAGACAATCATCCATAGGGCCCATGTCACTACGAAGGCCTCGATGACAAAACATATATAAGCAGGGCAGAGTCAACTCAAACGTAGACACCAAAACGCCAAATAAATGTGCGCGCATGTGTACGTACCACCAAAACATCGCTCGACTCGAGTCGACTAGTATCATCATCAAGATGCGGTACACCCCGGCCCGGATATTCTGCTTACAAATTCACATAATAGTCCTTCGGCATTCACCGTTGTCCACTTAGCTCCCCGACTAACTACTCCTTGGACTCTATTTGAAGCATTCCTTTGTGCTGTCTTATTCTTGGTGCTCAATCAGAAGAATACTACATACGACATAATAAAAGTGTAACCTACTTCGCAAGAAGTATGCAGTCTGGGTCTACGACAGAGTGTGTGATTGGGTAAGTCTCCCTTTTTTGCGATTTGGTCCAGGAAAGTAATCGCGTATAATTATTTTGGGTAGCACATCACGGCGCAAAGTGCAGAAGAATGGAACAGGACCGAATTGGTCAGACCTAGGAGTCGCGTGACCGAGGATAAAGCTTAAAAGATTGACATGTCCAGTCTCGGGAAACTAGGTTCGTCTTAACGAAATCAATCGTCCGTTGCATGCCGACATTCATTCAGGATAACAATTTCTCGACGAATCTTTCCAAAATGGGGAGGTACTTTCGGTGCTACTGTAAATGGCACTCAGGCTCAACATTATGTTTTGAAACTTACCCGAATTCCTGACATCTTCTCAGGCTCGAGATCAAGCGAATATGCTCCGGAAATTGCCACATAACACGCTTAACACTCACCAATGTCATCTATAAATGTTCGTCGTACCGGGCGAGATGATTTCATTAGAACTCGCACTACAATGTTCCCTCCGATGTCCCAGGGAACTCCTGAGCCTGAGGAAGAAACGCCTCTTCTACGAGATGGAAATCCACCACGAAAGGAAACACCTCTTCCCATTACCCAGATCCTCGTCTTGCTCGTGTTACAGCTTTGTGAACCCATAACTGCTCTCTCGATTAACCCCTACATAAACCAGGTACGTGGATCAATTCCTATCACACGGGTTATTGTTAACGTTCACCTCAGCTTGTCAGTGAGCTTCCTATCGTCGGTGGTGACGAAAGGAAGGTCGGATACTACACAGGGCTTATAGTATGTGTCATTCCTTCTCCATCCCATCGCGAGCCGACGGTACCCATAGGTGTCCTTGTATTTTGTTGCTGAGGCAGTTACTGTGCTCCAATGGAGCCGCCTTTCCGACAAGCTAGGCCGTAAGCCCGTGCTTCTATGCGGCCTTATCGGTACCACTGTTTCGAGTCTCCTCTTTGGCCTTTCTCGTTCTTTTTGGGCGCTTGTCTTCAGGTATTCGGCTCCAGTCCCGGGTACGTGTAATTAGTCTAACTAACTGATTGTGGCTAGCCGGTGTTTGAATGGGATGCTTAATGGGAACACTGGTGTCATGAAGAGTATGATGGCGGAGCTCACTGATGAAACGAACATGGCACGAGGCTTTTCATTAATATCAGTAGCGTGGGGTGTCGGTGGCACTATAGGGTTTGATATATTACTATTTTCCTTTAATCTTTGGCTAATATCCGGTCCTGAAGGCCCTTCATTGGTGGCGTGTTGTCACGGCCACAAGACCGTTGGCCAAATCTCTTCTCACATCCTTTCTGGGGAGAATACCCGTACTTCCTGCCATGTCTCGCCACAGCGACATACGCTCTCCTATCATTTTCTCTTGCTGCGATTTTCTTGAAGGAGGTTAGTTTCTCCGCTCTTAGAGGAGTACCGTGCTTACATGTTAGCCCAGACTGTGAATAGTGAGCCTGTTATGAAGCGCAACACCAACCATGCCCGAGTGGGTGAGGGGGAACTACTTGATGGATCTGTGAAGGACACGGAGAAGCCACTACCATTGCGTGCTCTGCTAACGAGACCAGTCGTGGTATCGGTAGCGAATTATTGCGTAATTGGGCTGCAAGATGTGATTGCTGAAGCTGTGATCCCGCTTGTCTGGTCGACGTCGGTTGAGTTTGGCGGGCTCGGCATGAACCCGGCATCTATTGGCTTGTGGTTAGCGGGATATGGGTTCTTGAATGGCGTCTTTCAATTCGTCGCTTTCCCGCGCTTCGTCGGGCGTTTCGGACCACGGCGTATCTTTATCGCCAGCATCCTCTGCTTTTTCCCAGTGTACATGATGTTCCCCTTCGAGAACCTGGCGTTACGCCATTCCAGTCGCAGCCTGAACACGGCAACAGCCTTCCTTATCGTGCTGCAACTCTCGGCAATATCCTTTGCTGACATGGGATTCAGTGAGTTTCCCAGCAGCTTACTTTGCGTACGGTCGCTGACGTGGTTCCGGATTGATAAGGCACGATATTTATGTATATATCTTCTGCTGCCCCCAACAAAAGGTCTCTCGGTGCTACAAATGGAGTCGCGCAGATGATGGTCTCAATTCAGCGTGCGGTCGGACCGGCTACTGCCGCCTCGCTGTTCGCGTTTTCGTTGGATCACAACATTTTGGGAGGAAACTTTGTGTATGTCGTGCTACTCGTGATTGTGTGGGCTGGGTTGGGCGTCGCCGTGCAGCTTCCAAAGAACACGTGGAACCATATCGAATTCTAGTATGCAGACTGACCTTATAGAATCTTAGACAAATTTATACAGTATATAGGAGAATCGTTATTCTTTCAGATGACAAATTCGATTGCTTCCAAAGACTGCGAATAGATGGCAAGGCCACTTACAAGCCCATTCAAGTTAGAGGGGAAGCCCGGGACGGCGCACGGGTCCCACGGGCCCCATGAACCGAAACCCTCCGGGCCGACCGGAATATCCTTCCAAGTCCTTGCCTCGCTGCGAGCGAACCTTCCAATCGAACTAGTGATGAGGCATTCGAGAATTCTACACCGACCATATAATGCGTGGGGGTCCAGTGCCAACGCACCCCTTTCTTCTCTTACCGCTCCCTCACCCCGTAAATTCGAACACACCATTGATCCCAGCTGACCCAGGGTTTTTCCGGCATATGGACTTGGCCAACGAAGTTAAAGGAATGTACCGGGTCCTAGACCTGATCAGCGAATCTGGGAGCAACGGTTACGGTAAGGAACATTCACGCTCTCTACGGGGTTTGTTGGTTCCCACACGCTAATTTGGCGACATAGTTGAGAAAGTGATTATCGCGCAAGACTCTCTTCAGCGCTTCATTAACGCGATATCCCCCGGAGCATATGCCTCCATCACTAAAATCGACTTCAAGATACTCGACCGATTTTCAATCAAACCCTTAGGGATATATGGATGTAGGGATGAGATTGTGCGCCTGTTGCAGTCAATTGGTGCCGTCGATGAGAAATTGTACGTGATTTGTGTATCCGCGTATCTCATTTGCTGACTGTAAATCGCCTATCAGGGCTCGCCTATTGCTCACATCAGGCGAAGTTAATGGCCCTCAACTCTCATCCGGTCTATACATTGTGACGGCTACCGAGGCCAACCCAACAGATGAGCGTCACTATGTCATCTACTGGCCAGAAGAGTCAACTTGGGATGACTCGGCAGTATCGTCTGTGTGCCGCAATAGGGTCACATTCATGCGGTGAAAACCTTCTTGATATCTCATTCTTTTTGTCTTTAATATTCTATGCATAGGTATCTTACTAGACTATGCGACCAAGTAGTCTCACTGTTGTCCCCCGATTACTCCGCATCAATAGTCTGGAATGATGAGGACAACATCACCGATTATGAAGATTTAGGGTCCTGCGATTCTGAAAGGCTTTTTACTTTTGAGGTTGCGAAAACAAATGAACAAGAGGAGAGTGTGGTTTCACGTCCTGGATTTCAGGTGGCGCTTACATTATAACCTGGTTTTTCTCATCGCTGACACGTTACAGATAAAGTCGAGCATCATTAGACCTTACGAGGTCCCTCCTAGTTGTTCTATTGACACCTCCCTCTTTGGTCCTCGCCTTCTACCTGGGGAAACCGTGCAAGGTCTTTTGACAGTCGCTTATATCCCCCCTGAAGTCAAAACCGAGAAGTGGCACCAGCGGTTATATAGCCTGGCAGCATTATCACAGCTGTTGTAGGTATCGTAGCCTATCCCGTTATGTACTGCGCTCAGAATCGTCACAGGAAGGACAACAAAGCGCTCGTTCTATCAGAAGACCTAGATGAAGATGAGGTGCAGACTTTGGTTCATATAGCTCTAGGGGCTCTTTTTCCAAAGGAATGCAAAGAGTGGCATGTCAGAAAGCAGTATACTCACGAAATCATTGTGCGAGAGCAGAGGAAGAAGAAAAATGCTGTTGCTCGTGATCTTGCGGACACCGAGAACTCATTACAACAGGCGCTTCGTGAGGAAGTCGTGAACCACGTGATCAGGGTCTTTCCGTGCGTCCTCATTTAATCATACCTTGATCAAATGCAGAGGGTGTTTGCTTGAGCCAGGTCGTTGGATCGTGATGTTCTCTCTTCCGGAGTGGGAGGGATGGGAAGTACGAGCCTTCGATGTTCGGCTTTCACTCTGCGGCTCATCAGTCTTGCCAGGTTCAATCCAACTTTCCGACCATTGCGCACTGTATCCTACGTTCAAGGACATCGTTGAACGGCATATTAACGACGCCAAGTTCGACGGCATGCCAGTGAAGGCTCGGGACTTCAGAGATTTGAAGCTAGGCGTGATCTCGCTGTGGCACCTTGAAGACAAAGATAAGCGCATGTGTCCAGAAACACGTTCCGTGCGGATCCAAGCACTTGTCGGAAATTATTATTTTCAGTAAGCATTTATACTTCTTTTAGAAAGGTTCAAGTGCCAGCTCGCCTGATTTTTGCATGGTCCAAGTGTGGAGGAATCGCTCAATGATGAAACGCAGAAAACAGCGGCCCAGGTCTCCGACTCGCACTTTCTCCAACGGCTGGAGAGCTCGAATGATGCAGAGTTGCGATCTGTGTTCCAGAAGGCTAAGGCTCTTGTACAAAGAGAGCTGTCTGCCTCGATCGTCGAGATGATAAAAAAGATAACGCACGATGTTCTGGAAATGCAACAGAACTTCTGTGGAAGACAGGCTCAACTCCAAGTAGAGAAGGAGGAGAAGGACGCACTAAAACAATCCCTCGTGGAATTCATCCGTGAAATAAATAAAAAGTCGGAGAAGGGACAAAATTCGTACGTTTCTTTCTTTTTTTTATGCGCTAAAGTTGATTGTTCGCAGTACTATTTATCTAGATTACATTGGAATTGGGAAGGGTATGTCCGTCGTCTGTTCTGGGTCCAAAGCAATCATGAGCTAACGTGCCGTAGGACCAGAATACAGAGTTTCTGGCCGCTCAGAAACGACCGGCTTGAAAACGCAACGAGTGTCCCAACTTGAGCTGCGGGTCCACCCTATGAACTTGACAAGCGACGACAGCCACCTCATACAGCTTGATCCTACATATGTCCCGACTCCTACCATCAACCATCCTCCGTCATCATTTCGTCTCTCATCCTCAGCGGAACCCGCGTGAGTGCCTTCGTCGGTGTACTACCATTTATCTTTCTTATTCTACTTTCTTAGCTTTTATCAGCTCCTCGAAAACGACAAGCTCCTAGTTGTCCTGGCTAACTGGGATAGATTTCTCGTCTATCTCGAACGTCTAACAGAAATAAAGAAGATCATTTACTTGCAACTGCGCGAGCCGATTAAAAGTCTCAACCGTGACAAGCTAGGGCGAGGGGTCCTGTTTGCCTTCAACGAGACAAAGCGAACATTGGCCGTGTGTGCATCAAAGATGGTGCTACGCTGCTGTTAACCGTTTGGTGATATTGCTGATCTGTCGCCTGTCCAGTTGCAGCTCCAATTGTTCGTCTTTGACGAGACTTTCGGGACGCTTCAAGAGCAGGGGAGCGCCATCGATCTTTCTCCCTGGTATAGCCAAGCAGAAGTCTCCATAATGGCAATGTCGTTTATCTGTGGAAGAGAGGAAGTCACGCTGGTAGACTCCAGCGCTCAGATCCGGATCTTTTCCCTCGTGACATTGCAATTTAGGTTTGTTCCTTCGCCATTCCAGGAGGACACTAGCATACAGCTTAACCATTACCGATAGACCGGCATCCATACAGCTACATACGCCCCCCCATACTATATACTCTTCTCCAGATGGGTCTTGCCTCCTCGTCCTTCACACTCGCATCTCGGCACCATCGCTCACTGTGTATCATTTGGAGACATTTGGCTCGACTGAGGGAATTTCTATAGATGTTGCCGACGTACCCCTCGAAGGCGCAGTCCTGACATCGATGGTCAGCCGAGGACGGGTCTTTTTCATGTGTCTCGACATCCGGGCACAAGCGGTGAAGTCAATCGCTATCGACATCACGAAGAATGTTGCAGAATTCATGTTCAAAGAGAAGGGCAACAAAAACAATACAGAAAACACGCGAACCACCGAGCACAACATTCTACTTGACTGTCACGCCGAAGTTTGGACTCGTTTCACCGTCCTCCCAGAGGTGAAGCGCCGCACCATCACGTCACTCGGCGAACGCCGGAAGAAGACATTGACATTCATCGCCGATAATCACACACGACCTTTTGCGTCGTACTTCTCCGATCTCGTTCAAACCTTCGAAAAGACGACGAAGAAACCCACCGGAGACGAGTTGAGTGGCATCGATGTCTCCGCGGCGCAATTCCGGCCATTCTGGAACAAGGTCCTCTCGTCATTGGACTGGAAAGTGTCCCGCTATCGCATCGGGGAGTGGCTCGTCGACCTCCTTTGCCTTATTCCCATCCATATCGCCGTTTGTCGCGAGAACAGATTTATTCCCTTGGCAAATGGAGTTCTATCCGCGCAGCTAGAAAGATCGCTACTTGGTGCCGAGGTCAATGAAATCGTGGACAAACTATCATTTGGCTGGTATGAGTCGATATTCCAGTCATATTTGTCATTAAAGGTATGGCCTCGGTGATTATTTCTTCTACGCGCTAAAGACATCGATTTATGCAGCCCGTGAAGGTCGTATCGTCGATGGGAGAACGATCGGTGGGTAAAAGTTTCTCGCTGAATCATCTTGTGGATACATCATTTGCTGGGAGTGCCACGCGAACGACAGGTATGGACGCTAATCTTATGGCATGGAAGCAGCCTGAAATCTGTTACAGAGGGAGTATGGATGTCGGTGACGCCCACGGATGAGGCGCTCATTGTAGCGCTGGAATTTCAAGGTGATTTCTACCGCTTTGAAAATAACTCACGCCGGCTAATCTCCTTGCAGGAGTTGACAGCATTGAACGGTCCCCTCAAGAAGACACACTGCTCGTCTTATTCAATACAGCGATATCGAATCTAGTGGGCAGATTACGATGTAACGGAGACTTTCCTTGCTGACTGTCCATAGGTCCTCTTCCGCAACAATTTTGCATTTAGCCGAGACATCAGCGGACCGTTTCAGTCGTTCCAGTCAAGCGTATCTGTCTTAGATACAGCGGTCAATCCAACCCTCTTCCAGTCAACGCTTGTCATTATTATCAAGGCAAGTATGGGGGAAGAACTATCATCCTGTCATTTGATGCTTTTTATAGGATGTTGTTGAGAGCGATACAGTTGAGATCGCTCGCGAGTAATTACTTCGTTTAATCCATGCGTGATAACTAGGTTAAGTCACCGTTTTTAGGTTTTCTCTCAAGTTCCAGCAGTTCGTCCAGCGAGAGCAAGACGCGAATTTTATCTCTCGTCTCCATGGCGGTAAATTGGACATCATCCCATGGCCTGTGATCGACACAGAAAATTTCTACAAGTTGTTCGCAACGCTTAAAAAGCGACTGGACTTGCAGAAGATTTCACACCTGGCTGCGGGAGAATTTCTTTACACCATAAAGATCCTTATGGCGAAGTTGAAGGTACGTTCGTTTATTTTGTCAAACCTGAAGCTTATGACGCCTAGGCCAATGATTGGGGAGCACTTTCTCGTCCGTCACTTCTACCTTCATCAGCACTTTTTTTTAATGTGCCCAACAGATACCATGACCGAGCATCGTGCCCAATTACTCTCCACCCACCTTCCGATCGCGTTAGCTACGGGGTATTTCGAGATTGAACCAGATTTGAAACCTCTGAAGGTTTGTGCTGAAATTCTGACTCGAATATGTTATCTGACCGAGAAAGCAGAATTTTGACGCCGACCTTACGGTGGAGTGCAATGACGGCGGGTCACGCTTTGCTTTTTCGGATCGTCAGCTGCCCCCACCAGAAGAGATTGAAATGTGTCTCGCTGTTCTTCGGAAATCCCAGAGGCCTGGAATACTACGACAACTTATTCCTGACTCCGAATGGGTAGAAAGACTTGCGTCTCATTTGAGTGGGCTGGTAGACTTGCGTGTCAACCATGTCCAACTTTGGTTGGATTCGAATTTACGGAGGTTTCAAGGCGGTCATACCGCGATCGAGGATTTACGCAGAAGATTTGACAGCTTGGTTATTGAGATGAAGGCTAATGTCCAACTTTGCAGAGCTCAATGCGCGTCATGTCATCTCTTCTGCATTCGTAGTCGATCACACGCCGGTGACCACGGTTGTCAAACCTCCCACACGTGTACGCACCCTTGCGAATTTTGCAAGGATTCTATAACGTCCTGTGGCCTAACGTGCGCTTTCCGTCACTCGTGCCTATACATCAGCTAAAGATACTGTAGTGCCGGACATCCTGGGAAACACGTGTACGTTGTGCTCTCTTCCCGGATTCGTCAATTTCTCATCAGCGTACAGTTGTGTCGTCAGTACTCACCTATGTGGCGACCCTTGCAAACTTTTAGGAAAGCGAGGCTGCCTAGAGGATTGCACGAAGGTAGGCAGGTGTGACTCACTTTTAGCTTGATCTTACACGACTACAGGTTATAGGACACGCCGAAGACGAGCATAAATGTTCTGCGCTTACGCATCTGTGCGGCGAGGTACGATTTTATCTGCTGTAATGAGAATCTTTGCGCTATGGTGACACCGTTTTGTCAGCCGTGTGCCCTCAGAAACATACAGTTATTTGGCGGGAAGACGTTTTCCTGTTCAGAAAGTTGCAACATTCTAAGGCACGTTTCGACTTTGGTTCCGTTCGGCTTCTGACCAATTGTTCCTTGGGCAGCGATCAGGAGCATGAGTCGCATTCCTGCGATACTAGGCTCTGCCCAGTGACATGCGAACTCTGTAAAAGACTTTGTGTCCATCCGCACCTTCACGGGCTCACTCTTGGCGCGCATCACTTGTGTGGGTCAGTGACTATATCGCACTTCCGGCTCTGGACCGGTAGTTAACTATATTTGTGTAACTAGGGAGGCGCATTCATGTTTAGAGCAATGTGCGGCCCCGGGAATTTGCCAAATTGACACTTCGCCCCACTCAATAGAGGCGACGTTTACTGGGGTAAGTACGGTATACAACATCGTCACATTTCTGACAGGAAACGTTCCGTGACGCAGTATACTCAAGGTTGGTTTTGATAATGACGGAATATTTCGGGCCATATTAACATCTAACATCGCAGTCGCGAAACGGATGCAGTGTATTCGGACTATCCTACCTGGGTTATTATCGCACGAGGGTGAACACATCCATACTAGAGAGAAGAAAGTATTCCATTTCTGTGAAGCACGGTACGTCTTTCGCAGCATATTCTGCCGATGCGTCAAACCGAAATCACATAGCTGCAAGAGCTGCGGTTACTTCTGTACCTTGCCGCTTGGTAAGGAACTACCGTCTCGCAAGCTCTGACAATTAATTCTCAACTTGCGTTTTTCGAGGTCATGCCCAGCTAGAACACGAAACGAGCCACGGTTCCACTATGGGGACCCACTGGACCGTTGATGGACCAGATGGCGCAAGTCTTCAGTTAGGTGGTCGCAAATTCACCTCCGACGATGGAGCACCCGTGATGTGCAATTTTGTTTGTTCGTCAATAGGGAGACACGTCCATATTGACTACTGCCGCTCTAATGGGAATGGGCCTTGTGACACTGCTGAAGTGCAGCATATCAACGACAGGATAAATCCTGAGCCAGAGAAACCGAAGGATGCTGTTACTCATAGCCTCTACTGGCAAAGGATGGGTTCGTCACACACTATATTATCAAGATACGATCTAAACTAATACATCGTATTTACTGGCAGGCTTCAAAGGTTATTTTTGTCTAAATTCGCTAAGTATTTGTACTGAAGGTTGCGGCTAGACCCTTACACTCAGGACGAGAAGGCCGTCTTTAGCAAATGGTGCGTGTTTTACGCGTCCTCGCTTGAAGGAGTCACTGATCTCGTATCGTAGCAACGCCGTGTGCTCGGGTATGTTTAGAAACTATTTGATTGTTACACGTCACGCCATCGGCTATTTATATCTTACTTCAATAGAGCCCGAACATCTCGCACCCGAGAATGTACATGGACAGCCCTCGTACTGCACCTTACCCATGTTTCACCCTCCTCAGAGTGCCAAAGATCCCGCGGACGGAGACGGTTACGTATCCAATGACGGGCACAAGTTTTCGTGCACGAATCCTGCGTTGGATTCCTAGGTGATCTCTCAGTACGCGGAAGCGGGAGGACTGAGGGAAGTAGACAGAAACCTTGGACCAATTACCCTAGCATTACTTTTAAGGATACTACTGCATAAAACACGAAGATTATTGTATGACGTAGCACGCTAAGTCGAGCAAAGAACGTATGCTCGTGACCAACCAGGCTGTATGCACCGTCACGTACAAACGGTCAATGGTCTACAAAGAACTTGAACGATGCGTGATGCGGAGATTCTCGATGATGAAACGATGAGGACCATTGAGCGCCTGCATAGGCCGGACGACCCCATGCCATCGTCTGATTATATGTCACGCAACGCTTCCGTTGGCTTCTGGAATTGTACCTGTGGAGCACGACATGTGCGTAAACTTGTGCTTTGCTTTTACTGGGCCCTGCGAAACCCTGGAAGTCTGCTCTTTCTGTGGTGAATCTCGTTATTGTCCTGGAACCACTAAACAGAAAAAGTGTTTCACTACAATACCAATTGGGCCCGTGATTCAAGCGACGTAGTAGGCTAGTCACTAGCACGGTTCTAGGAATTGTATATACTATACCACTAGAAGTTTGATACGTCGCTCGACGAAATATGAGCACCGCGGACATCTAGCACTACCACGAGGGGATATGGGAAGTTACGCAATGTGGGTATCCTACCAAGCTGAGAAAAAAAATATAGTAAGTACCAGGACATGCGCGGGTTTGCACAACGCCAGCAGGATCGCAACGGGGAATATCAAAAAGATAGAACTTGAAATTATCTGAGCTAATCCTTGCGTATGTCGCACGTAACGACCTCACCCAGAAAGGCAATTCCGCTGTGATTTGCCGTCTGCAGAGTCGCTGCGCTGCGATGAGACCTCCGCTGAAGAAAGTCAATCAGGTAACAGGATTCTGACTTACCGAGGGTACATGCCACGCCTTGTGCTAGGCTCCTCTACACGGTTAACGAGCGAACTGCTTTCGCGCCACCACCTGCCAGTGAGCGGTTGAGCCTGGCCAAAGTTGCCAAACCACATGCCCTTCAGTGCATAACTTACGAGTCCCGTCAATCTCAATATTGCAATCACCGCGTCATTTTGATCTCGATGGCACGTGACTGTGTGAATCTAGCTTGTGTCCCCGGTTTGCGTTCCTCCGTATAAAGTCCTTGATAAAGTCCTCAGTATTCCGTCCAACTTTCTGCGTGCTTGTTCTACGCCTTTTCCAAGTTTGTTGTCGCCCTACTCTTCATATCTTAAGTGGCACTTTGGGACAGGCGAATCGAGCTGGTCGTACCGCAAGGTCGCATGCCAGGCCAAGTGCCTGGTGCCTGGTGAGTGCGGTGCCGCAAACGCCACAGCCGCTGTCATGTCCCGTGAGATCAGACTCGGGCTTGGAAAGGCTTCGTTACCTGGCCGCTGAAGCGCTCACGAACGAACGATTCACAGCAATCGAACCGATCGTGAGGCGGCATCCAAGGACAAAGGCGCTTTAAATTGCATCCATCCGATTGCTGGTGGCATACCTTCCTTCTTTCTTTTAGCCCCTCATGATCTTGGACGCGTCCCTCGCTCCTCCTAACATATCCCCAGAGTATCCCCTTCCAACAGATAGAGTTAGTCGGACTTCAGGCACCACCGGTCAGTCACGTCGCGTCTGGCGCGGTCATCATCGCATTAAATGTTTCCTATCACGCTCACGCTATAGCCGCTGTGCAAGCCTCAAACATACGGCAAATGCGTGGTACAGGCACTACTGGTATGTGTTTTCAAGGACGTGGTGTATCGTTCTAAATCTTAAGGACTACAGACCCGTATGTCGTCGCTCCATCTGGTAGCGAGGTGAAGCAAGCCTTCGGCAAGGACTTCGGTGTGTTGGAAGCACCACAAGTGCAAGTTGAGAATGACGAAGATCTGGCACCAATTCCTGTCGACTTGGCCGATGAGGTCGAAGGCATGTACCGTCTCTTAGACCTCATCAGCGAATCTGGGAGCAACGGATACGGTAAAGAACCTTTCAAGCTCTCTTCTGGGAAGCTTCGTTGGTTTCTAATTTGGCGGCACAGTTGATAAAGTGATTATCGCGCAAGACTCTCTTCAGCACTTCGTCAACGCGATATCCCCTGGCGCATATGCGTCCGTTACTAAAGTCGACTTCAAGATACTCGACCGGTTTTCAATCAAACCTTTAGGGATATATGGGTGTAAGGGTGAGATTGTGCGCCTATTGCAGTCTATTGGTGCGGTCGATGAGAAATTGTACGTGGTTTTTGTTTCTATGCATCTCGTTGCTTAAACTGTCCCTCAGGGCTCGTATATTGCTCACACCAAGCGATGTTAATGGTCCCCAACTTTCATCCGGTCTATACATTGTGATGGCCACCGAAGCCGACCCAATCGATGAGCGCCACTACGTCATCTACTGGCCCGAAGATTCAACCTGGGATGACTCAGCACCTTCATCTGTGTGCCGCAACAGAGTTACATTCATGCGGTAAACATCCGATATCTCGCTTCTCTCACCTCTAATCATATGCTCGGTAGTTACCTCACAAAAATGTGTGACCAGGTAGTCGCGCTACTATCCGCAGATCACTCCTCATTAATAGTCTGGAATGATGACGACGGAGACAGCATATCAGTAGACTTGGATGCCGGCGATTCAGAAAGGTTATATACCTTTGAGGTCGCAAAGACAAACGAACAAGAGGAGAGCGCAGTTTCACGTCCTGGATTCCAGGTAACTTTAGTCTCTGTTCTTAGGTCGATCGCTGACATTTCGTAGATGACTTCGCGTACGATTGTGCATAATAGAGTTCCTCTCGACTTCCAGGATGACCCCTCACTGTTCTTTCCTCGACTTCTTCCTGGAGAAACTGTGCAAGGTCTTTTAACCGCCTCTTACATCCCTCCTGGGGTTAAAGTTGAAGCGCTCAACCAACGTTCCTATACTAGGGTAGCGCTTTCAGGGATCCTGTATGCTTCCTAGTCCAAACGCTCGTAATACGTCATGTTCACACTTTCACAGAAAGAGCAACGCGCTCGTTTTGTCAGAAGACCTAGATCAGGAATCAGTGCAGACTTTGGTCGATCTAGCACTAAAGGACCTCCTTCCGGCACAATGCGACGAGTGGCTTTTCTCAAGTCAGTATATTCGCGAAACCTTTCTGCAGGAACGTAGAGAGAAGAAAAATGCCGTTGTTCGCGATATTGCCAGCACCAAGGACTCATTGCAACACGAGCTTCGTGACGAAGTTGTAAACCGCGTGATCAGTATCTTTCCGTATGTTCTCATCCAATAATACCTTGATCAAATTCAGAAGGTGCTTTCCTCGCATAGGTCGCTGGATCGTGATGGTCTCTCTCCGAATGCAGGGAGGGTAGAAAGTACGTATCG
Organism: Lactarius quietus; assembly: GCA_015025155.1. Taxonomy (NCBI): domain Eukaryota; kingdom Fungi; phylum Basidiomycota; class Agaricomycetes; order Russulales; family Russulaceae; genus Lactarius; species Lactarius quietus. The sequence continues at coordinate 161,373 of WITN01000107.1, forward strand.
ATGTCCGGCTCTGTCCTAGTAGCTCATCAGTCCTACCAGGTTCGATGCAACTTCCCAATATTCGCACGCTGTACCACCCTACATTCGAGAACATCTTCGAAGGGCATGTCAAAGACGCCAAGTTCGACGGCGTGCCGATGAAGGGTCGGAGCTTCAGAAATCTGAAACTGGGTGTGATCTCGCTGTGCAACATTCTGGATGAGCACCAACGCTTGCGCCGAGAAACACGATCTGCTCTGTTCCAGGCTCTTGTCATCGACCATGATTTTCAGGAAGCGTTGAGTCTTCTTCCTAAAAAATCAAACATTCTCACTCGCTGGATTTCCTCGTTCTGGTCTGATGCAAGAGATGACGAATCGTTCAAATATGAAATGAAGAGAACCGCGGCCCAGGTCCCAGATTCGAAGTTTCTTCAAGATCTCGAGAGCATTGACGACGAAGACCTGAAATCCGCGGCCCAGAAGGCTAAGGTTCATGCGGAAAGAGAGTTGTCATCTTCGATCGACGCGGTGGTGAAAGCGATGACGAATGATATTCTGGTAATGCAGCAGGACCTCTGTGGGAGACAGACTCAGCTCCTAGTAGAGAAGGAAGAAAGGGACGCACTAAAGATCCACCTCGTGGATTTCATTCGTGAAATAAATACGATGTTGTCTAAGAGTCAAAACTCGTGAGTCTCCTTTTTTATTATTACGAGCTAAAGTTAATCGTTCGCAGCACTATTCACCTTGATCGCATCGAAGTAGCGAAGCGCCGCACGTCAGGTATGCCAGTCATCTGTTGCGAGCTCAAGGCGACTGCGAGTTAACATGCTATTGGACCAGACTATAAAATCACAGGCCGCTGGGAGATGCCCAGAATGCACCAAGTGCCCCAAATTGAGTTTCGGGTTCACCCTATCGACTTGACAAGCGACGACAGGCACAACATGCAGCTGGATTCTAATCACATACTGACACCCTCTATCAACGATCGCCTCTCATCATCATCATCATTCCGTCTCTCCACCTCGATGAAACCTGCGTGAGTGCCCTCATAGTTTCCCCCATTTCCCAATTTTATGGTGTGCCAGCTTTCATCAACTCCTCGACAACGAAAAGCTGCTTCTTGTTCTAGCTAGCCGAGACAAATTTCATGTCTACCTCGAACGTCTACCAGTATTAGATGCGGCTATTCAACGGAACAAGCCTATTAAAACTCTTAGTCGTGATAAGCTAGGATTAGGCGTCTTCTTCGCCTTTGACGAGGCAAAGCGAACATTGGCCGTTTGCGCGTCAAAGAGGGTACTTCCCCGCTGTTAGTCGTTCTATGATGTTGCTGACATAGCGTGTCCATCTAGTTGCAGCTACACATGTTCATCTTCGATGAGACTTTCAGGACGCTCCAGGGACAGGGAAGCGCCATCGATCTGGCTCCCTGGTATAGCCAAGCAGAAGTCTCGATTATGGCAATGACGGTTGTCTGCGGAAGCGAGGAAGTCGCGCTGGTGGACTCTAGCGCTCAGATCCGGATCTTTTCCTTCGTGACATTGCAATTTAGGTTTGTTTCTCCGCCATTCCAGGAGTCCGCTAGCGTATAGCTCAACCATGACCGATAGACCGGCGTCCATGCAACTCCAAAGTCCCCCTAATGCCATATACTCTACACCAGATGGATCTTGCCTCTTTACCCTCTACACTCATGCTCATGATTCGGGACCCTCGCTCGTTGCGTATCATTTGGAGACATTTGGCTCGACTGAAGGGATTGCCATAGATGTTCCCGAGTTTGACCTTGAAGGCGCAGTCCTGACATCGATGGTCAACCGAGGACGAGTCTTTTTAATTGGTCTTGACATCCATGAGCAAGCGGTGAAGTCCATCGCCATCGACATCACGAAGAAGGTCACAGAGTTTACGTTCAAAGCGAAGGGCATCAAACACAATACTCCAAACACGCGTACCACCCAACACAACATTTTACTTGACTGTCATGCCGAAGTTTGGACTCGCTTCCCCGTTCTTCCAGCTGTGAAGCGCCGTGTTATTACGTCACTCAGCGAGCGACGACAGAAGACGCTGACATTCATCGCCGATAATCACACGGGGCCTTTTGCGTCATACTTCTCCGATCTCGTTCAAACGTTCGAAAAGACGACGAGGAAGCCCACCGGAGACGAGTTGAGTGGCATCGAAGTCTCTGCAGCGCCATTCCGGCCCTTCTGGAACAAGGTCCTCTCGACATCGGACTGGAAAGTGTCCCGCTATCGCGTCGGGGAGTGGCTAGTCGACCTCCTTTGCCTTATTCCCATCCATATCGCTGTTTGCCGCGAGAACAGATTTGTTCCCTTGGCGAATGGAGTTCTATCCGCAGAGCTAGAAAGATCGCTACTCGGTGCGGAGGTCAACGAAATAGTGGACAAACTATCATTTGGCTGGTATGAGTCGATCTTCCAGTCCTATTTGTCATTGAAGGTATATCATCCGGTGGCTATCTTTTTTACGCACTGAATGTCATCGCTTTTACGCAGCCCGTGAAAGTTGTATCGTCGATGGGCCAACAATCAGTGGGGAAAAGTTTCTCGCTGAATCATCTTGTGGACACGTCATTTGCTGGGAGTGCCATGCGAACGACAGGTATGGTCGCCCAGCTTAGTATGGCGTGAAAGTAGCCTGAAGTCTGTTTACAGAGGGAGTGTGGATGTCTGTGACGCCCACTGATGAAGCACTCATCGTAGCACTGGACTTTGAAGGTCATGTCGACAACTTCGAATTAACTTTCGTCGGCTGATCCCCTTACAGGAGTCGACAGTATTGAACGATCTCCTCAAGAGGACACACTGCTCGTATTATTCAATACAGCGATATCGAATCTAGTGCGTAGATCACATTGTAACGGAGAATTGTGACATTGACTATCCATAGGTCCTCTTCCGCAACAATTTTGCATTTAGCCGAGACATCAGCGGACTGTTTCAGTCATTCCAGTCGAGCGTGTCTGTCTTGGATCCGACGGTCAACCCAACCCTCTTCCAGTCAACGCTTGTCATAATTATCAAGGTGGGTATAGGGGAAACAACTATCATCACGCCATCTGACGTCTCTTGTAGGATGTTGTTGAAGCTGATACGGCTGAGATAACTCGAGAGTAATTTTTTGTTTAATCCATGGGCGATAACTAGGTTAAGTCGGCGTTTGTAGATTTTCTCTCAAGTTCCAGCAGATTGTGCAGGAAGAGCAGGACGCGAATTTCATCTCTCGTCTCCACGGCGGTAAATTGGACATCATACCATGGCCTGTGATCGAGTCAAGAAGCTTCTACAAGCTATTCGCGACACTTAAAAAGCGGCTAGACCTGCAGAAGATTTCGCACCCGACTGCGGGAGAATTCCTTTACACCATCAAGACCCTTATGGCGAAGTTGAAGGTACACACTTAATTCGTTGGTCGAGGCTGAGGTTCATGACATATTTTCGTAGGCAAACGACTGGGGATCTCTTTCTCGTTCGTTGTCGCTACGCTTTCATCTGCAAGTCTTATTCACTCTTCGCAACAGATACCATGGCAGAGCATCGTGCCAAATCACTCACTGCGCTCCTTCCGATTGCACTAGCTACAGGGTATACCGAGATCGAACCTGAACTCGAGCCCCTCAAGGTTCTTAAGCTATTATCGCTCGGAATTTGAACGGTATCTCTGATAGACTCCACAGAACTTTGATTCCGACCTGCCTGTGGAGTGCGATGACACCGCGGCACGTTTCGCTATTTTTGATCGCGAGCTACCCCCGCCAGATGAGATCGAAATGTGTCTAGCTTCTCTACTGGAGTCACAGGAGTCCGGAACGCCACGACAGTTTACGCCTGACTCTGAATGGGTGGGAGAACTCGCATCGCACCTAAGTTGGTTGGTTGGCCTGCGTGTTAGCCATGTCAAACATTGGTTGGACTCGAACTTGGAGAGGTTCGAAGGTGGACACGCTGCCATCGAGGATCTGCGCAGAATTTTCGATAGACTGGCCATTGAGATGACGGCTAATGTCCAACTTTGCAGAGCTCAATGCGCGTCATGCCATCTCTTCTGCATCCGTAGTCGTCTACACGAGGGGGATCATGACTGTCAAACCATGCACAAGTGTGTTCATCTCTGTGAATTTTGTGAATTCACGAAGCCCTGTGGCTCAGCGTACGTTCACTATCCCGCTTTAATTGCTCTCGGCTCACGATGGAGTAGTGCCGGACATCCGGGGAAGCACGCGTACGTGTGATTGGTGTTCTGGTACTTCTACTTCTCATCAGAGATGCAGCTGTATCGTCAACGCTCATCTGTGTGGCGATCCTTGTAAATTCTTGGGAAGACGGGGCTGCCTAAACGAGTGCACGAAGGTGGGCAGATCCTGATTTTGTTTCAGCTTGAGCTTACGCGACGTCAGGTTTTGGGACACGCCGAAGACGAGCATACATGCTCCGCACTCGTGCATATGTGCGGCGAAGTACGATTCCACCTGCTTCTGCGTGTATGTGAAGGCTCATGGCTATGTCATTTTGCCAGCCTTGTGCTCTCACAGATGTAGAACTACCAGGCGGGAAGACGCTTTCCTGTCAGGGAAGCTGCAGTATCCCCAGGCACGTTTTATTTCTGATTCCATTCGGCTTTGGACCAATTGATACTTCCATAGCGACCAAGAACACGACTCACATTCCTGCGATCTAAGGCTCTGCCCAGCGACGTGTGAGCTTTGCAAACGACTTTGTGCTCAGCCACATCTCCACGGGCTCACTCCCGGTGCACATCATTTGTGCGGGTCAGTATGCTTTATACACCTCCCGCTTCCGATGAGTAGCTCAAGTATATTTCATTCAACCAGAGAATCTCATTCATGTTCGGAGCAATGTGCGGCCCCAGGGATTTGCCAAATTGACACGTCGCCCCAGTCCGTCGAAGCTACTTTCACTGGCAGGCATGAGACGTTCCAGTACACCAAGGTGTGTATAAATTAAATTTTTCCACGTATTTTTGACTCGAAACGACTTTTCCGATCAGTATACGCAAGGTTCGTTCAGCTAAAATACAATCCGTACTATATTATTGATCTCTGACCCCGTAGTTGCAAAACGGATGCAGTGTGTCCTGACTATACCACCGGGATCGTTGTCGCATGTCGGCGGACACATACACAGCAAAGAGGTCCAACCGTTCCATTTCTGCGAAATGCGGTACGTTTCTTGCTGTGTAATGCTTAATGCAGTTAACCGAGACCATCCAGCTGCAAGAACTGTGGCTACTTCTGTACCTTACCGCTGGGTAAGGGCTCAGCTTCTAAACTATTTCAGCTGATTCACACTTTATTCTTTCAAAGGGCATGCCCAACAAGAACACGAAACAAGTCACGGGTCTATGACAGAGACCCGTTGGGCAGTCGCTGGTCCTGATGGCGCAAGTCTCGAACTGGGGGGTCGCAGATTTTCCTCTAACGATGAAGGAGCACCCATGATGTGCAACCTTGTTTGTTCTTCAATGGGAAGACACGTCCATATCGATTACTGCCGTGCTAACCAGAATGGACCTTGCGACACAGTTGGAGTACAGCATATTGACGACATAATGCTTCCTGATCCGGACAAACCAAAAGATGCCGTCATGCACAGCCTTTACTGGCGTAGGATGGGTTCGTTATAGTCACGTTCCTTGAGATATTTATAGTAGGCTGATGCGTCTTCTTCACCACTAGGTTTCAAAGGTCACAATTTCGCCTTGCCTTCTATTTCTCTGGGATTCGTGCTGAGGCTGAGAACTAGACCCATACACTCGCGACGAGCGTGTCAACTTTGGTAAATGGTGTGTGATCGACATATCATGCGTTCTACAGAGTCGCTAATAGTATTCCGTAGCGACGCGATGTGCTCGGGTACGCCAAAAGCCCACTTTCTTGCGGCACGTTCACCACTTGACCTCTCTTTCAAATAGGTCCCGAACACTCAGTTTCTGAGAATGCAAATGGGCAACCACAACCATCGTACTGCACACTACCCATGTTTCATCCTCCGAAGGATACAAACGAACGTATGGACGGAGCGGGTTACATATCCAACGATGGACATGTATTTTCGTGCAAGAACCCCGCTGTAGTGCAACAATCCTTCCATGTGTAAGCTTACCAGTTTCGCGCGTGAATGTGTCCGTTAAGCTCCTGTCCTGTAGGATATTCGTCATTGACAGGTCCAGTGATGTCAGCTTCATCGCGTATGCAAATCTGACGGCTTGATGTTAGATCTTCTTCTATGTCATATGAGGACCGTCGACCCCTGGAAAATGCACCCGCAACAGACCGAATTCGGGAGAGGGCTGATAACAGGCTCGGCGCGGTTTATTCCGCTCTATACAGTTTTTGGTCTGCTCGTCACGTAGCTATGGCCTCAGGTCAACAGACAATTGGGGCACGGCGAGACGCATACAGCGTTATTCTGTTCAACGCCACGACAGACAACGTTGTGGTCAATGATTTCACGAGCTCACCGGACCAACTCTTGGACATCGTCCTGAATGAGCAGACCGAATGGGGAACGAACTTTGCGGCGGCAATCCAAGCTAGCCAACAAGTTATGGTAGACAACTGGAGCACGGAAAGGTTCGAAATACTGTCTTTTAGCCCCTTCCTTTTGATGCCATTGTAACTTTCCCTTTCTATTTATAGGACACCCATCATGATTTTCCTCTCGGATGGAGAAGGCTACTTACCGGAAACGGAAATGCAAGACCTTTGTCGCTCTGCGATCCAGCATGGGTAGATTATATTCTTCTTAGGTCAACGGATCGCTCACGGGTCGATTAGAAAACCGCTTTCTTTTCATGCTGTTGCATTTGGTCCAGATACATCTTCAACATCTGACTCGAATGGGTGAGTTTTCTCTCTATCTATATCATAGCTCCTTAACAGCTGGATTTCCTCTGTCGTCCTATCTTTTTTTCATGTAGCCGAAGCTACCGTACCCTCCGTACGATGGCACGAATTGCCCTTGATAGTCAGAGTCACGCTACACCCGACCCCTTGTTCCCTGCAGCAGCAAGGGTCCCTTCGTCTTTCTGTACAGTTCTTGATACGGTGAGAACTAACGCAGTTCGCGCGAGTAAACCTGGCTGACATAACCTAGGTGCGACTCGCGGAGACATTCTTGGGAATTGCGGAGTCTCTGAGAAAGACTCGAGGCTCGTTGATGCGCTAATACTCTTTTTCACTCGTATTCGGGATCCATCGTGAATGTGTCTTGCAATTGTAATGAAATTGGAGACCGCATGACATTCTGACTGTAATCTGTACTATACAAGCATGTCCGTACATGGGAAAGTTAGGAGAGTGGGATCCTAAGATTCCTGAGCTGATACATAAGATGGTATGACTGGTTCATGAAGCGACGTTGCGATTTTCCATTGCAGTTTAATTTACACAATTCATGCTACTCAACATTCCATCTACCGATCCCCTTCATGGTGTTTGATAGACTTATGTGGGAATATTACAGCTACATTCATATTAATAGGCGCATTTTCCCATCGAAATTGGAATAGTCTGATTCGATCTCAGATTAAAGGCGAATTCTGCTGTATTGCGGCAATCATGCCGAAGGTGTTTCCCACGACAAATGTATTGGTAGCAATTTCAAACCAATTCAGTCACTATGAACTCAGCTGTCAAAATGTTTAAGTCAGCTGTACGTGCTAATTCGGTCAGGGGCCCCTTACATTGAATGTAGCTGTATATTCCAACCAATGATCTTTTTGATGCATGTGGGTTTTTACTGATGTTTGCACCACGCCACTCAATGTTACACCGCACTCTACAGGAACCGTCTGTCTGAGCATGTCGGCTGGGTCTTCCCATAGAGGGACTCACAATTGCTCAACTCCACCTAGCGTCTGACGCTCTGCCATATTTCTTTACGCAATCGCTATATTCCGAGACATAACCGATTAGGAAGTTTGACTCAAGTTTCATATCCAAGTCAAAACCAGTTAACCATGTGAATGCCAGATTGCCAGTGTGCCAAGTGGAATTACAGCACTCACGAGAGGTCTGATCAACAGGGAATATATTTGTAAAGTATATTGTTGGAATTTGGTGTGATCGTACTGGTGACACTACAACGTCACAGAGGAGTGCACACAGTTGCCAGTTTTCTGCATCCAGTCACATTCCAAAAAAGGAAAGTGCCCAGAAGGCACACTTTGAGCTGTCAAAATGAGACAGCTGTCAAATCATATTCGAGCTCAGACAGTTCTTTTCATTGGCAAAGCAAAAATCCCTTATTAGTTAATAAATACTATTACTAAAATCCCAAGTCACAGTAATTAAGTACTTGTCGTCAATCCTTTTAAAACAATTAATATATTATTGATTATCAAACTATGTACATCATTTTTTTCTAAGTCGATTTGCGTGTGTGCGCGCGTGCGCCCTCTCCGTTCGTGCCCCGCCTCGCTTGCTCACCCTCCGCCGCCTGGGCTTACTGCATTCCGCTCACCCTCGCCCTTCCCGACGCCCGCTCACCCTTGCCCGCCCGCGTTTCCCGCCGCTTTGTCGACCCTTGCCCGCCTGTGCTCCACACACCCTCGCCCACCTGTGGTTCCCGCCACCCCACCCACCTTTGCCCACCCTGCCCCACGCGCCTTTGCCTGCTTGGATTGCGAGCCACCCCGCTCACCCACCCCCTTCACAGGTATGCGGGGTAACGCCGCCCCGGTGCATCTCCCTGATCGTGCGCACGCATCCCCTGCTGCGCTCCCAGCGAGCGTGCAAGGAGGGACAGGGCAATGTGCGGGATAGAGGGGGGGGGAAGGGTCGTGCCACGGTTTGCACCCATGGGGGTGTGGCACGGCCTCGGATAGGAGGGGGGGGCCTGGATGCCCTCTCGTACCCTCAGCTTGCGCATAACGGGAGGGAGAGGGAAGGTGCGGGAGGGGTGGCGCATGGCGCGGTGGGAGTGAAGACGAGGAGGGGGTGAGCAAGAAGGTGCGGCAGTGGGAATGAGCCGCACGCAGTGTCTTTAGTCAGCGAAAATCAACATGTTTATTTTTGGACTGAGCTATTTCCTAATCGGCTATGGCTGCGTCAGGTTTTCCCGCACAACCATTTCCACCCACGCCAACTTGCCCACACCCACCATCCCCTCCCCACCATGCCATGCGCCACCCCTCCCGCATCCCCCCTCTCCTCCCTGTTACGTGCAAGCCGAGGGCACAAGAGGACACCCAGGCCCCCACCTCCTATCCGAGGCCGTGCCACACCCCCATGGGCACAAACCGTGGCACGACCCTTCCTGTCACGTGGTGACATCGTTCCGACCACTGCGCGCACAAAACGTCGCAGGTGCACTCATGAGCACTGGAAGAACTGTCAAGACTACCCAGAAGCGCACACATGGGTATTAGGTCAGCCAACATATAGCGAAGAAGAAGAAGAGGTTCGCGCTCTCGTATGGGCTCAGGCAGATGGATATCCTGCGACAGAAGAAGAAGATTATGAAGTAGAGGAGGATGAAGCCCTCCGTATACGCCAGTTAGTGAGTGGAATGATTGTCCACCCGTCGTCTCCAGACGCTGGCACAAGTGTTACAGGAAGAATGAGGGTCACGTGATCTGTCACGTGAAAGTCCCAGATCATGCCTTGTATCTGGTCTAACCCATAAGTCATGGGACTTCAAGGATGGAAGAGCTTTGTATAATGTAACGTTTCCTCGGATGTGAGATTCCCGAGAGGCCGAAGAAGATGTCACGTGTAGAAGAGGAGGTCAAGTCCCAGGTCACAGTATGTATCTGACCTAAGCCATAACTCAGGGGACTTCGGTGTTGTATCAAGAATGGAAGATTATGGAAGGTTCTAGAAGGGCCATGGTAGGCACGAGGTCAGAGGCGGTTCCTGACAGCTGAAGGTCTAGACATTTCCTTTTGTGGTTCAAGTTCTGATGGAACAGGTTCTGATGCGCTGGTATTGCGCCTTGACATTTGTTATCTTGATTCTCTATTGTTCTAGTATTCTATGATGTCATTTGTGAGTCATGTGTTGTTCTTATCTCTGACTCATGGTTGTGTTATCTCTGACTCATGTGGGGCCTTATGCCTCATGTACTGTATGTTTCATGATAAGCCCCTGTGGCTTGATGGACAATTCCTATTGGCAGATAAGGTCGTAGGTCGTGTTTACTATAGTTCGAGCTCAGCTTTAAAGCTAGCTTGAAAGTACTATATATACTAGGCAGGTTTCGCCAGTAGTCGTTAGCTTAGTTGTTTTGGACTTCCACCTGTATTTCTCTCAGGTTCGATTCAAAGCATTCTCATAGCAGAGTCATTGGTCTGTGTGACTAGCATCTCATCTTGTTGCCAACTTGTGTGTCAAAGTCGTCACCTTGTTAGGCCATATCAAGGGGACCTTTTCTGGTTATTCGCCCTTCACGAGTCCTTGTTGAGTTGTAAGCCGTGCGCTTAGCTCATCGTTTGATTCAAGGAAGCCTTTGGATCCAAGTCGGATCAGCGTTTGGTGGAAACGCTACACTTCCCCCCCCCCTCTATCCTGCACGTTGCCCTGTCCCTCCTTGCACACTTGCTGGGAGCGCAGCAGGGGATGCGTGCGCACGATCAGGGAGATGCACTGGGGCGGCGTTACCCCGCATACCTGTGAAGGGGGTGGGTGAGCGGGGTGGCTTGCAATCCGAGCGGGCAAAGGCGCGTGGGGCAGGGTGGGCAAAGGTGGGTGGGGTGGCGGGAACCATGGGTGGGCAAGGGTGTGTGGAGCACAGGCAGTAGTGTTGCCACGGCTCGGCTCAAATTGGCTGAGCCAGCCAAGCCAAGCCATTTTGAGCGGAGCCAAGCCGATCAATCGGCTCATGACTGAAACTGGCCCCGCTATGGCTCACAAGTTGGCTGAGCTGGGCTCAGCTGGCTGAGCCATCGCCCAATTGGTCACGACCGATTGGGCAGGTGGCTGAGTTGGGGACTCAGGGCTTGCTGGCCAGTGAGAGTCTGACACGCTGTTCGAATAAGTCAACCGAGCCAGGAACGAGCTGGCTCAGCCTCTGAGTCAAGGAGGCCACACTGGCCAGTCAATCTAAGTTGGAGGAGCTGCCAGCTGCAGCGGCGGGGACAGGTGAATCCTCCTCCCTCATTTCCCTTCCCCCCTCGCCTCGCCCATCGCCCATCGCCCATCGCCCGCCACCCGTCGCGCCTGCGCCCCACCCCTGCTCGTCACCCCCGGACGCTGCGTTGCGCCGCGCAGGCGGACGTTCCGTCGGCACACAGTCACCGCACCATGTGCGCCACCTGCGTATCGACGGTTCGTCGTCTGCGCGCCGTCGCCCTTCCCCTCTCTCCTCTCTCCCCCATCTGTTACGTGCAAGCAGCACGTGAGCCTGACTTAGGCAACGTAGAGTGAACGCGGTGACTCAGCAGTAGTCTTACTCAAGTACAAAGACTGAGTGACGTCTCAACGCTCGAAGGCGGAGCTTTGATGTTTAGTCTGTTCCTTGATACGCGGCCCCGAAGGACGAGAGATGAGAGAAGGAAACCGGCTTTGGATAACAAGTTGAGAAGTGTACAAGAAATCCAAGCTATCGACTACAACAGTCGATAGCTTCCTTATAAACTATCCGCGCGATCCGCCTTCGTCAGCGAGACCGCCACTACTACTAATCTGCTGGTAATCGTCCACTAAGCCACTACTGCTAGGTAATCGTCCACTAAGCCAAACGCCATAACTACTACTACTCTTGGTAAC